>JAAALK010000283.1:101966152-102213330 GCA_019279435.1 Zizania palustris | reverse complement strand
TGGTGCTGAAATCTTTCACAAAAGCCGGTAGAAACCTGCAAGACAAGAAACTAACGTACACTGTGATAGTTTGGGGTTGCGGCCCAGCTGTTGATGGCTTCGTTAACCTTGGGCCGCGTACGACCGCAATACCCTGTGAAGTGCACCACATAGCCAAGAAACACAACTCGAGTCCGGTGCAAAACGTGCACGTCTTCAAGGTACGAAACATTCTAGCTTCACGGAGAGCAAAAAAAAACAGCACGTAGGTGTTCAACATGTTCAGTGAGAGACTTGCTATAAACCAAGATATCATCAAAGTATACAACCACAAAGCGTCCTATAAAGTGCCGTAGGACTTCATTCATCAAGCGCATGAAGGTACTAGGTGCATTAGTAAGTCCAAAAGGCATGACAAGCCACTCATATAATCCAAACTTTGTTTAAAAGCAGTTTTCCATTCATCACCTAGTTTCATGCGAATTTGGTGGTAGCCACTACGGAGGTCGATCTTAGAAAAGATAATGGCACCACTAAGCTCATCAAGCATGTCATCCAATCTAGGAATAGGGTGTCGATATCGAATGGTGATATTATTAATAGCACGACAATCAACACACATGCGCCAACTACCATCTTTCTTAGGTACCAAAACAACGGGTACTGCACAAGGACTAAGGCTTTCACGGACGTACCCACGATCAGAAGGTCCTGTACTTGGCGCTCAATTTCTTTTGTCTCCTCCGGATTGGTACGGTACGCTGCACGATTAGGAAGAGACGCTCCCGGACCAATCAATTTGGTGCTCGATGCCGCGTATCGGTGGCAGCCCGGTGGTATCTCAGCAGGAAAACATCTTTAAACTCCTGCAAAAGGTCAGTGACTGCAACAGGAACAGAGCTAGGAATGTTCGCAAGTGAAAACAACACGTTTGTGCAAATCAAGCCGTATAGCAAGGGAGTATCATCACAAATTTCAGCAAGGTCAGTTTTAGTTGCAAGCATGACATGTCCTTTCAGATTAATAACTTGAGATGAAGAAGGAGAAGCAATTTTATCTTTCTGTTGCCTCAAAAACGTCTTAGCTACTTGCTGATTTTCAGAAGGTTGTTTGCTCTTTTGTGCATCCCTAGCATGTTTTTCTTGTTCAAATTTTACAATTTCAGCAGGAGTCATAGGAAGCAATGTAACTTTCTTTCCTTTGTTCATAAACGTATACTTATTGCTCCTACCATGGTGTGTAGCATCAGTATCATACTCCCAAGGTCTACCAAGTAACAAAGAACATGCTTGCATTGGTACTACATCAAAATCAGCAACTCCTAAGTATGTACCAATGGCAAATTTGATGTGAGCAGTTTGTGTTACCTTGACCTTACCGCTATTGTTGAACCACTGCACATGGTAAGGGTGTGGATGCGCACGTGTGGGAAGTTGAAGCTTCGTTACCATGTCAAGGCTCACCAAATTGTTGCAACTACCGCTGTCGATGATGACACGTACACGGCGGTCATTGACGAGGAAGAAGGTCTGAAACAGATTGTTCCGTTGTGCCCGGTCGTCCTGCTCCATGTGAGTGCTTAAAACACGTTGTACAATAAGTGTTTCATGGTCGGAATAGGTATCCGATGTAAAAACAGCGTCATCCTCGGATGTATCATCATCTCCTGCAATGTTAGCAGCAAGTGCATATTCATCTTCAACATCACTAGCACTTACGTAGCCACCGTCTTCCGTAGCAATATAAGCCCGCTGACTAGGGCAGTCTTTCATCACATGGCCAAATCCTTTGCATCTGTGACACTGGATCGCTGCAGAACGTGCAGTAGAGGCTGCCGAGGAGGTGGGCTTGGCTGGCACCTTGGTTGCTGCAGTCTTGGAACTCTCAACCTGGGCTGTAGATGTAGAGGGTGCTGATGTAGCCGCCGGTCGAGAAGGGGGTGCGGGTGGTCGTTGCTGCTGCCCACTTGAGCGTGAAGTAGCACCACCAATGTTGGTCCTCATGCTGCGTTGTGGTTGTTGGCGACCCTGCAATTCTTTTTCTGCAAGCATAGCAAGGTGGAAAAGACGAGTGATAGTATTGTATTCTTTATAATCAATGATATCCTGAATTTCACGTCTTAAACCACCATAAAAACGGGCCATTTTATCCTCATTGTCCTCCTCAATTTCAGCACGCATGCAACCTATTTGCAATTCCTGATAATACTCCTCTACCGATTTATTTCCTTGGTTTAGGCGCTGCAATTTCTTTCTCAAATCACGTTTATATGAAGGAGGGACCCATCTACCACGCATTTGCCGTTTTAACATATCCCAAGTTTGTGGTTCATTTCCAACCTGAACTATTTCAGTCCACCAAAGAAGAGCATATCCAGTGAAGTCACTAGTAGCTAAACGCACGCGGTGGATAGCAGGAACCATGTGAGCATTAAATTTTACCTTAGAGTAGGGATCATTGTTCCTGTGGTTGTCATTGTTACCTCGTGGAGGGCGGTTGCGGTGGCCGCCCATACCTTGACGGTTGAACTGAAAGCGATGACGTGCAGCCTCGTCAGGGTCAATGGCATTGTTTCCGGCATAGGATAGGTCGTCTTCCTCTTCAATATGATCATCTTCCTCTTCAACATGTTCATCGTTGGCTCGTGCAGCAGGCAATCGTGTTTCCAAGGCAGTCATTCGGTCCACTAGGTCAGCCACAGTACGCGCGAGACGTTCGATGGAATGTTGGGTCTGCCGCTGAGACTCTAGTAGAGCACGCCATGAGACACAGTCATTAAAATCAGATGGAGGAGTGCCGCTGTTATCTGCCATGTTAGTGAAAAGATAAAACAACAAAGAATAATCCTATGTAAAACAGCTAGGTGGGGTGCTGGATGTGTGGTGGAAGCAATTCGTCAAGCACCTTACCCACGCTTGCAAGTGTTCTTACCACGCCGCAGTGAGGTCACCGGCCTACAGGTGATGAACCAAGTGGAGGGTGGTGTACAATTGCAAGAAATGAACCTGTCCTGACCAAGAGAAAGGTGTAGCTTGGAAGGCAAAGTGAGTAGCAAGGATTAGCGATAATAATAACAGTTAAACCAAGTTCAATAAGTATTCCCTAGTACTCGTCAAAGTTGCTGACCGTAGTGCTCCCAAAGTGAAAGTTCAAGCAATAGAGGGAAACTATGTGCCCAAAAATCAAAAAGGAAGCAAAAACAGGCCAAATTCAGCTCTCTATAGATCGGACAAGGGATCGGACAAGAGATCAGACAAGTGATCGGACAAGGGTATGTGCACAATTTTTTTTTCTGCTGCTGCTTGGATCGGACAAGGGATCGGACAAGAGTTCGGACAAAGGTTCAGACAAGAGATCGGACAAGCAACAAACAGCCAAAGACTTGCCTCAGATCGGACAAGAGTTCGGACAGGAGTTCGGACAAGAGTTCGGACAAGCAACTAACAGGACTGTTTCTCTTTTTTTTTCTTTTTTTTCACTCTATTTTTTTTTGAAACAAGGATGACCAGAGATGCAACCACAAAAATTGGCACCTACAACTGAGGTGGGATGTGGCTTGCAAAAATTCAAACAAGTTCGCTGTCCGGCGAGCAAAAACTTTGTCCAATTTTTTTCTTTATCTTCCCGATTTTTTTTGGCGATTTTGGTTAGGGTACCCTCCAAATTGAGTCAGGAACACGCTCAAAAATTTCAGATTTTTCTGCCAAACGAGCGAAAAGTTATGCCTGTTTTACCGAAGGGGGGTCACAAAAACTGGATGTGGAAAACAAAGTAGGGTTGCGGAAGGGGGGTTTTTCGGTGGGGAATTTTTTTTTCTGAGACACAAGAACAACTACTACTCAAACGACACAGAGGGATGACTAAACCAGCAACAAGACTCGACCAAGAACACGAACTCAACAAAGTTAAAACTGGAATTAAAATCGCAAGGCACAAAGGGGTTCTCGGTGGGGAATTTTTTTGGTGCGGTTTTTATGGACTCTGGGTAAAACAAAAGCAGATCGAGATTACCTAACGGGAAATCTGAGCTCTGATACCAGCTGATGGGGGATTGGTCCCGATCTTCCGCTAGGTAAGGGATAAACTTGGGTTGGTGGAGAATCTCGACGTTGGCGATCCAAGGCTCCGGTCCGGTGGATCAAAACCTTGCAATCGTTACACCACTGTCTCCGTTGGTTATCAACCACGCAGGACGCGATTGACCTCGCCACGAAGGCTAATTCCTGCAAGCGAACCCAAGAACACAAGCAAGAACAGGAAGGATACAAATCGAATGCCAAAACTCAGACAAACGAAGATAAGGTGAGGTTTCACAAACACCAATGCAGCAGCCAATCGGTCCGGTGCAAGAGGCGGGATCTAAACACAACAGGGTAGATGCAACAAAGCAAAACCTAACCCTAGAAGTGGCTGGCGTGAGGATATATAGGGCGGCGGCCTGTGGAAGGGGAACAAAATCATCCGTGCGGCTCCGTCTTCAACTCCAACTCTCCTATTCCATCTCCCATGTTCCTAAGCAACAAAATATCACTAGTATTCAGTAGCATCCCATCCAAACAAATATAATCAAAGTTGCTAAGGAACGAATTAACCTCATGGTTCAAGCGACGGGCACGGGCGCGTGTGATTGGTCCTTGTAGTTGAATTGTAGGTGGAGGCTCCATGTGTGTATCATGTGAAGTGATGTCCTCATCAACGGGAACTCGTGCCAAAACCTCAATATGAGATGTTCCAAGCGATAACCACCCGCTCTAGGTTTTGCCGGCGCGCTGGGCCGCATCCCGGCTAACGTCGCACCCCCTTTTGCGCCACATTGGTACAAGTCACCCGCAGGTGCAACTTGACCCATATCCAAATGGTGGCCTCGGTTTGGAACAACCCATACCTTAGTTAGGACTTACCCACTAGACTTGTGGTTAGTACGTAAGTGTATTGCAACGGATCCCTCAGACCGGTCCTTATAGAGCCCCGGGTGCTACCGACCAATGCCCTAGCTTGCACCCGGAACCCACCATGCATTCACTCACAACCACAACTCCAACACCGACAGAATTCCATAGATAAGAAACAATGGGGATCATATAGTAGAACCATGTACTACGACTCATTTTTATCCTATAGCGATCATGTCGATACATTGGACACTAGCTAATAACATTTATCATATGGTGACAAGGAGTTTAGGCTAGAGAGCATGGCTTGGGTTGCACATCAAGGTTGGGGGATCCTAAATAAATATATTGTAAGGGTTCATTTGACTAATGCATATATAACCTATGGATTTTAGCGATAGTTTAATCAAGCATGGGTTCAATATTCTCAAAAGATTGGTTTGGTGACTTGCCTTGTTCAGCAAAGGGAGAGGGAGGGACTTCGGGGAAGTACTCCGGCTCCTCGGCGACGTCGTAGTCTTTTTGATATAGTCAAGTAAAATAAAATAAATACAACATTCAACCAAACAATATAACATCACATAATAATCTCATAGGTTTAAGTTGGTTTGATTAGAAATAAATCAAGTTGTTAGGGTTCTGAAATTCAGTTTATAAATAATTTTAAAAGAAATTAAAATGAAGTGTTATCCTTTGAAAAAGGGTTTTAAAAGGGGTGATTCTCAATTTTAAGTTCTTTAATAAATTTAAAATGAAAGTTCCATAGAAAACTTAGTGATTTGTTCATATCAACAGGAAATAAATAAATACAAACTTTACTGGAATTTAACTAATTAAATTTACATTTTTAACCTAAGGGTATTTAAATGTTCATTTAAATAAACATGAAATGTCCAATGTAAACCTACTGTTTTTATTGTATAAACATGTAGAGAATAATATTATGAATTTTCTGAAATTGGAATGGCAATTTTTAGAGTTCAAACAACGCCAGATATGAATTTTACAAGTTTTAAACCTTTTCTGGAATTTATTTTCAAATTTTAAATCCCTCTGGTCCACGGTGAGCCAGGCCCACAGTGAACCCGCGCACTGTGCGCGTGCGCCGGGTCGATCTGGACCGTCGGTTCCAGATCCGACGCGCGAGGGCGAGGCGGGGCGCGTAAGTCGACGTGGACGGCCAGGATTAAAACGTTTGAACCGGTAAGCGATGGACGGCTTAGATGCGATGCGGGGTTTTAAAACTAACGGACGCACGAGATTAAAACGTACCCCTTCGCCGAGATCTAACGGATCAGATTAAATCGCACGTGGGAATTAATCGTCACCGTCGGATCCAGATCGCACGGTCGTGCGTGAATCCGACACGGCACGGGTACTCAACCCGTGCCGGTCGTCTTCTCCGACGACAGCGAGCGGGCCAGCGGCCACGGCGGGCGACACCGGTCGATGCTAGGGCCTAAAATGGAAGGAGGGCAATGAGGGGGTCACGAAGGTACCTCGGCGGTGAGAAAAGGTCGACGGAGCTAGGCCGGCGACGAGAGGAGGCGATGGAGGCGTTCGGGTCCTCGGCGGTGACGGCGATCCGGCGGGGTTCGTCGTCGACGGAGTGGTGGCCGAAGTTGGTGAGGTCCTGGCGGTCACGGCGGTGCGGTCGACGTGGACGGAGGGGGACTCCGGCGACGGCGAGCGACGGCTGGAGCGAGGGCGACGGTGGTGCGCTAAAATGCGGAGTGCAATGGCTCTGTCGGTTCTCGTAGCGTGTGAGCGTGGGGGTGAAATGCGGGTGGCCAGGGGGTTTAAATAGGACCATCGGCGGGGGCAGCGAGGGCGTAGTCTGCGGTGGCCGGGAATAAAACGCGTTTAAGCGCCGGCGAGCTCGGGTTGAGCTCGATTCACCGAACCTGGACACGAATCGGTCGAATTTAATGGGGGAAATGGTCAGCGCGACGTGAGGGTTTGATTGCCGGGCTTAATTCGAGGGGACGGGGTCGGGGGCAAGGGATCCACGGCGAGTAATGGCGTCCGCCGGCGAGAGGGGGGGATTTGGGGGCGGATCTCGCGGGGACGACGAATCCGACAGGTGGGGGCCACTGGCCAGCGAGTGCGAGCGAGCGGGGTGGCGACTGACGGGCGGGGCCGGGCTCGAGCGCGAGGGGGAAACGGTGCCGACAGGTGGGGCCGGGCGAGGCTGCAGAGGGGAGGTCACTGACGGGCGGGGTCCACTAGTCAGAAGGCGCGCGCGGGTGGGAGTGGGCTGGGCCGGCAGGGAGAGAGAGAAAGGAGGGAGGGGAGCCCATTACTGTTCTAAGGCATTTCTGATTAAAAATAATTCCACAAAATAGATTAAAATATAAGGGCTACTTCCAAGGTTGGTAAAAATTTATAAAAACTCTCAAAAATATATCTTGGTCTCAGGATCATATACAAAAAGTTTCACATCCTAATTTGGCCATCTACTCTATGCTGTAGTTCAATTGGTATAAAAGGGTATTTAATAGTACTTTCAAAAATATATATTTCAGGAAATTGAATTTAATAACATTTTTATTGTATTGAAAATTTGGGGTGTTACAAACCTATCCCCCTTACAAAGAATCTCGTCCTCGAGATTGGAACGCTACTCGAATAACTCGGGATATTGGGCTTTTAGTTCGTCTTCCTTTTCCCATGTGGCTTCTTCGGCGGGATGGTTGTTCCATTGAACCTTGCAGAAGCGAACAACGCGACTTCTGGTTACTCTCTCCTTGGTTCCAAGATCTTGATGGGTTTCTCTATGTAGGTCAAGTCTTCTTGGACATTGAGTTGCTGAAGGTCGGCTTGCTCGGTGGGTACACGGAGGCACTTCTTCAGCTGAGAGACGTGGAACACATCATGAACTCCTGCCAAGGATGGGGGCAGTTCGAGTTGATATGCCACTTCACCTTGCCGTCGGAGGATCTGGAAAGGTCTGACGTAGCGGGGTGCTAGTTTGCCTTTCATGTTGAACCTTTGAGTGCCGCGGAGGGGAGTGACCCGGAGATAGACATAATCGCCCTCCTCAAAGGCTAGGTCTCTTCGACGGTTGTCGGCATAGCTCTTCTGACGGGATTGGGCTGCTTTCAATCGGTCTCTTATGATCTTAACCTTCTCTTCCGCTTCTCTTAATAGATTAGTCCCAAACATTTGCGACTCTCCGGTTTGATCCCAGAGCAACGGCGTTTTGCACCTACGTCCATAGAGTGCTTCGAACGGGGACATTTGCAGGCTGGCTTGATAGCTGTTGTTGTAGGAGAACTCTGCATACGGTAAGTTCTTGTCCCACATTCCGCCAAAGTCTAGAGCACAAGCTCTAAGCATATCTTCCAATATATGGTTGACCCTTTCGGTTTGACCGTCGGTCTGTGGATGATAGGCGGTGCTAAAGTTCAGCCGGGTGCCGAGTTCCTCTTGAAGGTTCTTCCAAAACTTGGAGGTAAACTGACTCCCACGGTCAGATACAATCATTTTAGGAACTCCGTGAAGGCACACGATCCGGGTCATATACAACTCAGCCAACTTGGCGACGGTGTAAGTTGTCTTGACCGGAACGAAGTGAGCTACCTTGGTGAGTCGGTCGACGATCACCCAGATAGAGTCGTGACCAGCTTGGGTTCTGGGCAGTCCCGTGATGAAGTCCATTCCTATCTCTTCCCACTTCCATTCAGGGACCTTGAGAGGTTGAAGAAGTCCGGCAGGTCTCTGATGCTCTGCCTTGACTCGCCGACATGTGTCGCACTTGGCCACATACTCAGCTATTTCCCTCTTCATGCTGACCCACCAATATTTTTCCTTTAGGTCTTGATACATCTTCGTACTCCCGGGATGGATGGAGTATAGAGTATCATGGGCTTCTTGAAGGATGAGGGCCTTCAATTCAGGTTTGTCGGGTACGAAGATCCGGTTTCCGAACCAGATGGTACCATGCTCGTCCTCGGAAAATCCGGGGGCTTTACCCTTCCTCATGTTCTGCTGGATCTCCAGGATGTCCGGGTCTTCCTTCTGCTTTTCTCGGATCTGGTCTATTAAGACAGGCCGAGATTCCAAGGCAGCGAGGTATGCTCGGGTGGTGATCCCTAGGTTTAGCCTTTCCATCTCCTTGTAGAGTAAAGGAGCTTGGTCCTGAATCATGATGGCATTGCAGTACCCTTTTCGACTAAGGGCGTCTGCCACCACATTTGCTTTGCCTGGATGATAATGGATGCCCAAGTCGTAATCCTTAATTAGTTCCAACCATCTCCTTTGCCTGAGGTTCAGATCTGGTTGGGTGAATATGTACTTGAGGCTCTTGTGGTCGGTGAAGACCTCACACCGATTCCCCACAAGGTAATGTCTCCATATCTTCAAGGCATGAACCACGGCTGCTAACTCCAGGTCGTGGGTCGGGTAGTTCAGCTCATGCGGCCGTAGCTGTCGGGAGGCGTAGGATATCACTTTCCCTTCTTGCATTAAGACGCATCCCAATCCTTGACGAGAGGCATCACAGTAGACGTGGAAGTCTTTCCGGATGTCTGGCAGAGTCAGAATAGGAGCTGACAGTAGCTTCTTCTTGAGGGTCTAGAAGCTTTCTTCACAGTCGGGGGTCCATTAAAACTTCACTTCCTTCTGCAAAAGTCTGGTCATAGGCTTGGCGATCTTGGAAAAATTCTCGATGAACCGGCGGTAGTATCCGGCCAATCCGAGAAAACTCCGGATCTCGGTCACCGTTGTGGGCTGCAGCCAGTTGGTTACTGCTTCCATGGTGGTTGGGTCCACTGCTATTCCTCCAGCAGATATAACATTGCCGAGGAACTTCACCTCAGATGACCAAAATTCGCATTTGCTGTATTTGGCGTACAGTTGCTGCTCCCTTAGTTTTCCGAGGGTCAGACGGAGGTGAGTCTCGTGTTCTTCCTTGGTCTTGGAGTAAACGAGGATATCGTCGATGAATACCACGATGAACTTGTCCAAGAACTCCATGAATACATTGTTCATCATGTTCATGAAAAAGGCCGAGGCATTCGTGAGTCCGAACGACATCACGATGTACTCGTAGAGTCCATAGCGGGAGGTGAAGGCAGTCTTGGGTATGTCTTCTTCTCTAATCCTCAACTGGTGATAACCTGACCTGAGGTCGATCTTGGAAAACACTGAGGATCCTTTCAGCTGATCGAACAGGTCGTCGATCCGAGGCAATCGGTACTTGTTCTTAATGGTTACGTCGTTCAAGGCTCTATAGTCCACGCACATCCTCTTGGTCTTGTCCTTCTTCATGGCAAATATAACCGGTGCACCCCAGGGTGAGGTACTCGGTCGAATATACCCTTTTTGCTCTAGGTCTTCGATGTTGCTCTTGACTTCGGCTAATTCATTGGTGGCCATCCGGTACGGGCGCTTGGAGATTGGAGTGGTCCCGGGGACAAGTTCGATTCTGAATTCGATGTCTCGCTTGGGAGGCATTCCGGGTAAATCTTCAGGGAAGACATCCGCAAACTCCTTGACTATAGGTACCTCTTCAAGAGCTATCGAGCGAAGGGATGCTCCGAGTGGTTTGCGACTGGTCATCCGAAAGGTGACGGTTGCGCCTTCAGGGTTGGTCACTGTGATGGATTTGTTGGCATAGTCGATCACTCCCTTGTGCTTCATCAACCAATCCATCCCTAGTATGAGGTCAAGTCCGGTGCATTGGATGAGAACTGGCTCGGCCCGAAACAGTACTCCTTGGATGACAATTTGAACCTTAGGGCTGTATAAGCGGGCTAAGGTCCTGTTGCCGGGAGTGGCAATCACCATGGGAATGGGTAGAGGGAGCACGTCCAGTTTGTTTGTTTTCACAAAATCTTCCGAGATGAAGGAGTGGGTTGCTCCAGAGTCAAATAATATTATGGCCGGTACGGAATTCACAGTAAACGTACCGAGCACGACTTCAGGAGCCTCCTGAGCTTCCTCCGTGCTGATGTGGTTGACGCGGGCACGAACCGCCTGGTTGGGTGCTGCGCCTTGGGTCTGCTTGGGGTGAGGACACTGGTGCGAATAGTGCCCTTCCTTGCGGAAGTTGAAGCAAACTACCGGCCTCCCTTGGCGATCCTTCAAGACCGGGGCCTTGGCGGCTGGTGTCGGCTGAGCGGCCGGAGCTGGTGGAGCGGGGCGAGGATGCCCGGCGTTGGATCCACCGGTGGCGTGAGGTGGCCTGTAGGCGGGCCGAGGATGGTAGGCGGGCGCTGGTGGCGGAGGGACGAAGCGGGGCCTCTTAGAGTTCGCCTGCTGATGCTTGAAGGCGATCATCTTCCTCTTCTTGAGGTCCAGCTTGTTCTGCTCAGTCTATTGAATGAGCGCTTTGTTGACTAGCCGTTGGAAGTCGGCGTAGTCGGTGGCGACGAGCTGGATGGACAGCTCATCCTTATGTCCCCGGAGGAACTTGGCTTGGCGGAGGGCGTCGGTGCGCACTTCCTCCGGTGCGTAGCGGGCGAAGCGGTTGAACTCATGGAGGTACTCCATGACGGTCCGGTTGCCTTGTTGCAGGTCACGGAACTCCTGCTGTTTCACCGCGAACACACCGGCGGGGACGTGGGCGGCACGGAAGGCGATGGTGAACTCCGCCCAAGTCACCACGTGGTCCTCTGGCTGGGACTCACGATAGTTGTCCCACCATTCAGTGGCGGGACCCTGGAGCTGGTGAGTGGCGAAGGCCACTCGCTCCCGGTCGGTGCAGGGGAGGAGGTCGAGCTTCTTTCCGATGGTGCGAAGCCAATCTCCGGCCTCCATCGGGTTGGTGGTGCTCGAGAAGATGGGCGAGCGCACGCGCAGAAACTCCGAGAGTTGTGGGGCGGGCGCGGGTGCTGGTGCGCGAGGGGCGGGTTCCCCATTCTGAAGAAGGTCCAACTGAGCCTGTTGGTTCTGCATCTGAGTGAGGAGGGCGGTGATCAGTTGGTTCTGATTCGCCATCATTTCCGCCAAGGTGGGGTGGTTGGCGGAGGGCAACCCAGACTGACGCGGGCCCGTTGCACCACAGTTGGGTACAACACCCTCGGGCGCATCACGGCTTCCTCCTGCTCCGTTGTTGGAACCGGTGTTCTGGTGGTCGGCCATCTTCTGAATATACATAGTGATAAAGCAAAAGATGACGAAACAATAATACAACCAAAAATATCATATAAGATTCAAGCACATAAATATATAGAGTGGTATAAATTGTTCATTACATCCAAGCTCTTATTCCATCTACAACACAACTCGTTGCAGACGGCACCACATACATAATTATGATTTTTATTTAAATAGCGACTCCTAACGCCTACTCGCCACCGGAGGCGGTCTCCGTGCTCTCGGAACCACGAGTGCGTGGCTCCAGAGGGATGGTGGGCTCGAGAAAATTCTCGATGATGGAGTCGGAGATGAGGCCGGGGCGTGGTGTAGGGGCGCTGATGGAGGGTCTGGCGGGGGAGGGTCATGGCGGGATCCTCTTGGGGCGGGGAAGGGGCTCACGGATGGGCTTCTTCTTCCTTGGAAGAAGAGGAACCATCTCCGCAATATCCTTCTGCAGCTGCATGATCTTGCGCTGCAACTCGCCATTCTGTTGGATCAAGTTCTTCGTTTCTTCACGAAGGAACTCAACCGCCTTATGGTGCTCGTCGGCGTCAAGCACCGCCTCGGTGTGGAGATCGTCCATAGCCTATAGAAGACGCGACTGCCGGGCCATGACCGGATCACGCACAGAGTGAACTCCGAGGTAGATGCTACGGTGGGCTCCAGGAGTACGCTTCGGCACGAGCCGGAAGGACGAGTTCTGAAGACGATCGTCATAGATCATCCTCAGCTCCATGAGGGCCTGGAGAGCGACTCGTTGGCACGCGACGTCGAAAGTCGGGCCTCCAAGTGCTGTGGTGTAGGGCGGGAGGTGTTCTCCGGAGCCGTGGATGGTGAGGGAGACGTCGCAAGGCCCGGCGAACTCGTCGGGGTACACTCCTTGGAATTTGGGTTCGAAGAGGAACCCGAGGAAGGTGAGCATCATACGGACCCGGACGAAGCCCTCGTAGTGACGGCAGTAATTGTGGACTTGGTAGACAGGCATCTACAAAAGAGCAAGTTGAATAAAAGTGAGGAGAGGAACAAAGTTTATAAAGTAGATTTTCGAGAAATAATTTCCTGTGGCTAATGGCTAGGCGGGTCTGTTTGGCTTCCTACAGTCGAGTCGGCTCTGATACCATCTTTTAGCGCCCCGATTTATCAAATCGAGACATTATTGAATTTCCATAGAAAAACAATAATACAAGAGGTTCATCATGCGACAATCGTACATACGACAGTATTCATGGTACGCAGACCATATTTATTACATCAAAGTCTTAGTAAAAACAGTAATAAAATAATTAAACAGCGGCATGATGAACATCTTCTTCAGGATCTTTCTTCTCGACTGGGTCGCTACTCCAGACCGTCCTCATAGTAAGCATCCTCTGTGGGGTCCAACGGGTATGAGTACAAAAAGTACTCAACAAGCCACCGCAAATGCAAGTAATAATGCAGGATAATAAACAAGGAAGGGTAATGGCTAACATTGCGGAAAAGTACAGTTTCAGTTATTGTGATGAGTGTAAACATATTTTAATCATGTGGAAAGTAAACATGAATATCATCAACATCAACTAACTCGAGGGGTACAGTCAGCCCCACCTCGCTCAATGGTCCTTACATGTCAATCCATCATGCACATACATATTCAAAGTAAACTAACTGGGGGATGTCACGCAACCCGCCCTTGACCGTGGGCTCAGCTTTTCGAAAAGATTTCAAGACTCTGATCAGAGATGTACTACTATACCCACAAGGCACGCACTCATCCCAAACGAGATGACCCATACCACGGGAACTCGTGCCAAAACCTCAATATGAGATGTTCCAAGCGATAACCACCCGCTCTAGGTTTCGCCGGCGCGCCGGGCCGCATCCCGGCTAACGTCGCACCCCCTTTTGCGCCACATTGGTACAAGTCACCCGCAGGTGCAACTTGACCCATATCCAAATGGTGGCCTCGGTTTGGAACAACCCATACCTTAGTTAGGACTTACCCACTAGACTTGTGGTTAGTACGTAAGTGTATTGCAACGGATCCCTCAGACCGGTCCTTATAGTGCCCCGGGTGCTACCGACCAATGCCCTAGCTTGCACCCGGAACCCACCATGCATTCACTCACAATCACAACTCCAACACCGACAAAATTCCATAGATAAGAAACAATGGGGATCATATAGTAGAACCATGTACTACGACTCATTTTTATCCTATAGCGATCGTGTCGATACATTGGACACTAGCTAATAACATTTATCATATGGTGACAAGGAGTTTAGGCTAGAGAGCATGGCTTGGGTTGCACATCAAGGTCGGGGGATCCTAAATAAATATATTGTAAGGGTTCATTTGACTAATGCATATATAACCTATGGATTTTAGTGATAGTTTAATCAAGCATGGGTTCAATATGCTCAAAAGATTGGTTTGGTGACTTGCCTTGTTCAGCAAAGGGAGAGGGAGGGACTTCGGGGAAGTACTCCAGCTCCTCGGCGACGTCGTAGTCTTTTTGATATAGTCAAGTAAAATAAAATAAATACAACATTCAACCAAACAATATAACATCACATAATAATCTCATAGGTTTAAGTTGGTTTGATTAGAAATAAATCAAGTTGTTAGGGTTCTGAAATTCAGTTTATAAATAATTTTAAAAGAAATTAAAATGAAGTGTTATCCTTTGAAAAAGGGTTTTAAAAGGGGTGATTCTCAATTTTAAGTTCTTTAATAAATTTAAAATGAAAGTTCCATAGAAAACTTAGTGATTTGTTCATATCAACAGGAAATAAATAAATACAAACATTACTGGAATTTAACTAATTAAATTTACATTTTTAACCTAAGGGTATTTAAATGTTCATTTAAATAAACATGAAATGTCCAATGTAAACCTACTATTTTTATTGTATAAACATGTAGAGAATAATATTATGAATTTTCTGAAATTGGAATGGCAATTTTTAGAGTTCAAACACGCCAGATATGAATTTTACAAGTTTTAAACCTTTTATGGAATTTATTTTCAAATTTTAAATCCCTCGGGTCCACGGTGAGCCAGGCCCACGGTGAACCCGCGCACTGTGCGCGTGCGCCGGGTCGATCTAGACCGTCGGTTCCAGATCCGACGCGCGAGGGCGAGGCGGGGCGCGTAAGTCGTCGTGGACGGCCAGGATTAAAACGTTTGAACCGGTACGCGATGGACGGCTTAGATGCGATGCGGGGTTTTAAAACTAACGGACGCACGAGATTAAAACGTACCCCTTCGCCGAGATCTAACGGATCAGATTAAATCGCACGCGGGAATTAATCGTCACCGTCAGATCTAGATCGCACGGTCGTGCGGGAATCCGACACGGCACGGGTACTCGACCCATGCCGGTCGTCTTCTCCGACGACGGCGAGCGGGCCAGCGGCCACGGCGGGCGACGACGGTCGATGCTAGGGCCTAAAATGGAAGGAGGGCAATGAGGGGGGCACGAAGGTACCTCGGCGGTGAGAAAATGTTGACGGAGCTAGGCCAGCGACGAGCGGAGGCGATGGAGGCGTTCGGGTCCTCGGCGGCGACGGCGATCCGGCGGGGTTCGTCGTCGACGGAGTGGTGGCCGAAGTTGGTGAGGTCCTGGCGGTCACGGCGAGCGACGGCTGGAGCGAGGGCGACGGTGGTGCGCTAAAATGCGGAGTGCAATGGCTCTGTCGGTTCTCGTAGCGTGTAAGCGTGGGGGTGAAATGCGGGTGGCCAGGGGGTTTAAATAGGACCATCGGCGGGGGCAGAGAGGGCGTAGTCTGCGGTGGCCGGGAATAAAACGCGTTTAAGCGCCGGTGAGCTCGGGTTGAGCTCGATTCACCGAACCTGGACGCGAATCGGTCGGATTTAATGGGGGGAAACGGTCAGCGCGACGTGAGGGTTTGATTGCCGGGCTTAATTCGAGGGGAGGGGGTCGGGGGCATGGGATCCGAGGCGAGTAATGGTGTCGGCCGGCGAGAGGGGGGGATTTGGGGGCGGATCTCGCAGGGACGACGAATCCGATAGGTGGGGGCCACTGGCCAGCGAGTGCGAGCGAGCGGGGTGGCGACTGACGGGCGGGGCCAGGCTCGAGCGCGAGGGGGAAACGGTGCCGACAGGTGGGGCCGTGCGAGGGTGCAGAGGGGAGGTCACTGACGGGCGGGGTCCACTAGTCAGAAGGCGCGCGCGGGTGGGAGTGGGCTGGGCCGGCAGGGAGAGAGAGAAAGGAGGGAGGGGAGCCCATTACTGTTCTAAGGCATTTCTGATTAAAAATAATTCCACAAAATAGATTAAAATATAAGGGCTACTTCCAAGGTTGGTAAAAATTTATAAAAACTCTCAAAAATATATCTTGGTCCAGGATCATGTACAAAAAGTTTCACATCCTAATTTGGCCATCTACTCTATGCTGTAGTTCAATTGGTATAAAAGGGTATTTAATAGTATTTTCAAAAATATATATTTCAGGAAATTGAATTTAATAACATTTTTATTGTATTGAAAATTTGGGGTGTTACAGAAGCCCTTCGTCAAGTTGTAATACTTTGAGATCAAAATCCGAAGCATACGACAAAACCTAAAAACAAATATCCAAACAAAGACTTTTCATTCATTAAAGCAAAAAGAACATTACAAAGTCTCGTTACATAGCAAAAGCACCGTAAGAGGCTAGAACTTCTGTTTCGGAGGTGGAGCAGTTGACGGAGGTGGAGCCGGAGGATTCATCTGTGCTTTCCTCTACCGACGGGCTTCAGCGATCCACACCTTGGCTGTAGCCTCGCTATCTGCTTTCCAAGTTTCCCGGAAAGCTTCCCAAGCTAAGGCGACATCCAACGATGGTTGCAACAAGCCTTCATCAGCAAAGCCTGCAGGCGTCAAACCCTTCATCAGAGTAATGGAGACACCGATGGCTTTGAGGTGACGAAGGACTTCAATCCCAGCTACTTGTCAAGAGATCTCTCCGTAGCGAGTACAGGAGCCCTTCATCATCTTGGTCACCGCCTAGATCATCTTGAGCTTCCAGCCAAGAGGTTCGTCCGTTAGAGCTGAAGAAGATGGGTAGACTGTTCCAAAATATTCCAGAACACCACGGAGGGTGTTCATGGTCTCATGAGCAGCCTCTTTATGCTTCGCCTTGGCCCTTGTCATGTTGTTGGCGACGGTGGAGAGCTCAGTCATGTTTGTCATCAGATAGTTCTTCTGAGACAACGCTTGCTAGAGCGCTTCTCAGAGCTGCACAAGCTCAGTGCCTGAAGTCACCTCCGCTGCTCGAAGCTTGTCGACTTCTTCTCTCAGCACCACCCGCTGCACCTGAAGCTCCTTGATTGAAGACACTCGGCCCGCTTGAGCATGCTGCTCCATTCGAAGCGCCTCCTCTGCAATGGCCTTCGCCCTCTGCTCTTCGAGGAGTTTTTCCTCCAATTGCAGGGACCTATCTTTAGAGCCCTTAAGAGCCTCCTGGAGTGTTGTAACCTTCCTTTTAAGCCGATTAAATCAGAGCTCGTTGGAAGTCACTGCCGCTCTAGCAAGAACAAATTGCTGCAAAAAGCAAAGTAAGTGTTGTGTAATTATAATAAATTAAATATGTACCATGTCCTTCACATACCTGGAGGGGAGCCCTTTCAAGGGCAATGTCTAGCTCCGATCCACTAGGTTCTCTCAACGTGGAGATCAGTTCAGAGTTGCCAACCTCTTGGCTCTTTTGAGCCAAGGGCTGCAGGAGAGGCCGAAGCCCTGTCCGCTGCTCCAAGAACGGGGCTAATAGTGGAAGCCAGGACAGGGCCCTCCGATCGTCTTTGGCAGGATTCTCATCCAAAGCTTCCACCGAGGGATCGTTCGTCGACCCTGACAGCGTCATCACCAAAGAAGGGAGAGGCCCATGCAAAAACTTGCATTTACCTCTCCCCATTGCGGGAGCCACCGGAGCCACGTATTCCATTGGAGTATCACTCTCTGTTGGAATGGACTCCTCTGCTAAAGCAACTCCAGCTGTTGAAGTAGCCTCTACTGCCGGAGCCACCTCCCCTGCTGGAGCCTCGACCCTAGCTGGAGCCAAATCCTTCACCAAGGCTCCATCTTGAGTCGGAGCCATGTTTCTCCGCGAGGCATCTATAAACACAAGGTATTTGTCAATCACCTAAAATATATTACCAATACGACAAAATTATTTCAGGTATGATGAATCAAGGAGTAAAGACCGAAGGCTTACCTCCATCAAATTTTTGGGGGAGAATTACGGGATCCACAAATACTCATACAATCTAAGGTACTCCTCGATGTCCTCCCTCGGAGTTTGGTTTGGAGTGGCAAACGTAGAGACCCTTACCTCCATCACCACCACTCCGATCATGGGCTAATCGAAGCCCTCTGGCTCCGCTCCCTGAGCCCTTACAAACTCAATTTGGATTGCCTACTCCCCTTTAGCCACCGACACCGCCTCAACATGAACCCGAGGTGGATCCTCGGTTTTGGTCCGAGAATCCCCCTCATCACCCTCCATGAGTAAAGCTTCAAGATCCCTCCCCATTCGGGCCTCCGAAGTCTCCTCCTCTTCGGACTCCTCCAAAGAAGAGCTCCAAATCTCCAACGAAGGTGGAGACACCGAAGGAGACGGGGGCTTAGCCTTCCGCGCCACCTTTTTTGCCGGAGTCTTCACGACCTTGGAGGTCCCCTTAGCAGCTTTCCTCTTTCGAGGAACCAGGCCCACTGCGTCAGAGCTTGGAAGAGGAGGGGCTTCAATCCCTAGTGCACTCCACACTCGGTTGGAGCGTTCCCAGCTCCCGACTAGCTCCACCCTCCATTGCTTCTTCGCTGAGGTAGGTATTCCAAGCACCCTCTCCGCTGCACGAGCTATTTGCTCCGAAGCCAGTGCCAACGGAGCCACTGAAACAAGGTAACAATCTGTTAAGAAAAATTACAAATATTCTATAAAACTAATTTAAGTGCAGGAGATATTGAAGTGTTACATAGAGAGTTCGAAGCGATCTCTCGAAGCTCCCCCTCCGAAGTGTTGTGGAAAACCACAGGCCAATCAGCCCTATGCGGAGGTATCCGAAGGGCAATAGATTCCTTTGCCAAGTCATGCATGCTCATGCGCTTGGCCACAGAAGATAGCAACCCAAGTCGTGTTGAAAGCAGACTTGAGTCCGAGGTCACCTCCGCTTCCCTCCTATACCAAATCTCTTGCAGGGGCCCTGCAAGGCCAGAGTCTTCGCCAACTTCGGCATAAAACCACTAGAGTATCCAATCGAACTACCATCAGTCATTGATCCCCTTCGGAGGGCCCACTCAAAGACCGGTAGCCGAGCTATGGCGTTCGGAGACAATTGCGGCAAAGTAACATGGAACATCTCTAATACCTCCGTTAAGAAGTTTATTGAAGGGAGCCCGAGTCCGGCTTCGAAGAAGGCTTTGAAGATGACAACTTCTCCGCTCCTCGGCATCGGTATGACTTCTTCTCCGGGTATCCGAGTCCTCATCCTCGGTCCCAGTCTTCTACTCACTGCCTCTTCTACGGACTCCGCCATGCAAGATGATCGCCCGAGTATGAAGGTTTGCTTCAGTGGCTTCTTCGACGATGGGTGAAGTTCCCGTGGGTCCTTGTGCCAGGATCCCCCTAGAGCTCAAGCCATTGCTGTCGCTGTGGACTTGGCCCAGGCTTGCCGCTGTGCCATGGTCGTAGCCACTGCAGACACTCTGTCACTTGTTCTCACCATTGGTGGAGCACTCAAGAGTTTCGGAGAGCACGGAGGAAAGAAGGAAAGTGTGGAATTGTTAAAGCGAGAAAGCTTTGTAAAAACTTCTCACCGCTGATCACTTTCCCCTTTTATAACTGCTCCGCCCTTGTTCGGCACAATTCGCGCATATTTTCACCTTTGCAGATTTGACCCACGACAATGACAGGTGGGGCCAAAGGATGAAAGAATGTAAATCTGCGGTAAACTTTTGTGGCAGTTAATTTCTCGAAGGGCCTAATGACTATTTGAGGGATAACGGTTATAAAAGTAACGACTCTTTGCAATTTACTGCCATCATAACGGTCCATTTTCCTTTAGAGCAATCATGTGGAGGTCGAAGTTCGGAGCCCGAATTTGATGCATCTCCGACATCAAGGATGCTTCAAATGGTTATAATACCTTTCATTCTTTCTAATGTCCTAAGCATGAAATATTTCTTGCGTATACTGCTCTCCTTGCTATACATGCTATCTGGAGAAGCGTATTCGAGGGGGTACTATTGGGGGAAAATACTTCATCCTCATGATCCTCCAAGATTCGAAGCAAATACATTATACAATGAAGATGAAGGCAGGGGTCTTAATCTCAGAGCCCAAGACGCCCTCCGAACTAAAGGGCTCGAAGCCAAAGGGTTCATCTAGGCCCCGGTCCGAAAATACCCTCCGAAGGGCTTACCCTCCGGAGTGGGAAACAACCAGAAGGATCGGACGTTTGCTTTATCAACATCCTTCGAGCATGTTTTACCATATTAACCCTATAAGGGATATTGAAATAGTATCCACTATGTCGGTTGTAATTAAGGGGTAAAAAGGTCTTTTCCTTAGAGATTTAACCTATAAATACCCCCCTTCTTTCCCTATAAGAGGCATTGAATATTTAGATATTCAATACACACTTCAAACTATTCCGAGCTATTATCCTATTCGGAGGCTTGAGATAGTCCGCATTCACAAACACTTTGTCTGTCAATTATTGGTCTTATAGAACTTGTTAGCGTAATATGTTGTGCCAACAAATACCTTGGCCATTTCTACAAGCTGAATCATCAAAATAAAGTTTCCACGGTACTACTTCAATTAAAGCAATATTGCAACTCCAATTGACGTCTACGTGGTGATCGACTATAAAGTGAGCGACAATTTTGCCTTTCATAGATCTCAAAGGTTCATAAGCCAAATCATATTCAATCAAAGCATAAGCCCACTTCCCGATTCTGCCACTTAGAATCGGCTTTTTCAACATGTATTTTACGACATCGGTTTGACAAGCAACAATGCACGTGCTAGGGAGAAGATAGTGGCATAGTTTTGGTACATGCATAATAAAGTGATAAGCACATATATTCCACAAACATGTACCTGGTCTCAACGTCTAGCAAGCGGCGGCTTAAGAATGTGATGATGTACTCCTTTCCTTCCACCTCTTGAGTTAGCACGGCTCCTATCACGCAATGTATAGCCGAAACAGTATCCCGGCTTTTGGTGCACTTACCTCTGTGGTGATGACAAGCACTCTTTAATTTTCTTAGAGGTGTTTTGCTGACTTTCCCCCTAAGTGAACTCGGCCTAATTCTTTAACTGGAGTATGGGGACAAAAGCATCGATTTTGCCAGACATGTTAGATATAAAGCGACGCAGATAGTTCATCTTGCCTAGCAATTTTTGCACATCTCTTTTGCATGTCGACGCTTCAAAGTTTCTAATATTTTCAACCCTCTTAGGATCAATCTCAATACCTCTTTCATGAATCATGAATCCTAAGAACTTTCTTGCCAACATGCCAAAATCACATTTGAGCGGGTTCATTTTTAAGCCATACTGACGCATCCTATCAATAGTGAATCTTAAATCGGCTAAATGGTTTCCCATGGCATTCGATTTAACTACAACATCATCTATGTAGACTTCTAGCATAACTCCTAGCAAGTCGTGAAAGAACAAATTCATAGCACGTTGATATGTAGCGCTAGCATTGTTTAAACCAAAAGTCATAACGACCCACTCAAACAAGCCAACAAAACCAGTGCATTGAAAGGCGGTCTTGTAGATGTCCTCTTCGGCCATAAAAAAATTGATTATAACCAGCGTTGCCATCAAGAAAACTTAGTACCTTGTGTCCTGAAGCATCGTTAATCAACATGTCGGCTCTCGGCATGGGGTATTCGTCGTTCGGAGTGGCTTTGTTCAGATCCCTGAAATCAATACAAACACGTATTTTTGCTGCTACCCTTCTTCTCTCCATATCAGAACTTCCGATCAGTACAAAAATTCCCCAATTCCGAATCGGAACTTCCGGCTCATCGGACCTTCCGATACCATATTGGAACTTCCAAAGAGATGATTGCTCTCTGTATCGAGACTAGAAATTAATCGGAACTTCCAATACTCTCTATCATAACTTCCGATCCATTCAATTTTCTTGGGCATAACCTTCAATCTCCCACTTGCACAAGAAAAATTCTTTGCATGTTTTAATCCATCCCCTTAAGTGTCCGACCCGATAGGTTCATACACTAACGGTTGTTCACCGGAAACTGTTTCCAACTCACTGATCAATAGCGGTACCTAGCAGCACATATTGACCCCCGAAAGCGTACAAAATCAAATTTTCATGAACCTTGATATGCGCATGCACTAGTCCCTTCACCATGCGCCGTTAGTCAAGTCCAAGGTGAGATGCGCGCCACCCTTGTTGGTTAACTTGACATGTTCACTCGATCAGGTATCGAATTCAAATCATGACTAACTCCTTAGTCATAGTGGCATGGCCATGCAATTTTCCAATCCAATACCACGAGGGGCCCAGAGACGGCTCTCCCGTTATTAGGAGGGGTAAATTCCATCTTGACCGTTCACATCCCAAGACATGTTTCACAACACACCTGAAAACAACCCTTATTACTACCTTGTTACGGAATAGCGTTAAGAAGCATCTAAGTGTGTCACTACGCATTTTGGAATCAAATGACGATCTTAGGTCCAAGGACTCTGCAGGGGCACCATTTGAGATAACAACTGTTGGCACATAACAATTTCAGCGGTATCTCAAGTGGGTCTGTCCAACACCTTATTCACCAACATGTGTCCACATCACTGATTTGACATCTCTATGTCTATGATCTGTGAAACACAATCATCAATCTGTCAGATGTGCTAATCCATGTATCATCATTGTCCCACATGATGACAAGATTAGGGACCCCTTTTGAACAACATCGTCATAAAGCAAAAAGTTTGACATAACAAGTCGTACTCATTAATTAAATGCAAAAGATATTTATTCAAGGAACAATATAATAATTATCCTCATACATTAACATAGCTCTACTAGCATCTTCCATAAATACATGACTCACTCACACAAGTATCTAATACCCATGGAGCTCATATGTGCCTCATGCTTGGCCTATGGAAGACGCTTCGTCAATGGATCTGCCATATTCAAATTCGTGTGCACTTTGCAAATCTTCACATCACCTCTCTCAATGATCTCGTGGATCAGTTGATATCGCCGAAGTATATGTTTGGATTTCTTGTGCGATCTAGGCTCCTTTGCTTGCGCAATGGCACCACTATTATCACAATAGAGGTCCACTGGACTGGACGCACTAGGAACAACACCCAGCTCATAAACAAACTTCCTGATCCAAACGACCTCCTTCGCCAATTCTGAAGCAGCGATATACTCAGCTTCTGTTGTAGAATCGGCCACCGTCTCTTGCTTGGAACTTTTCCAACTCATTGCGCCTCCATTGAGGCAGAACACAAAACCAAATTGTAATCGAGATTCATCATTATCGGTCTAAAAACTAGCATCCATGTAACCACATACAATGAGCTCCTCTTCACCACCATAAACTAGGAACATTTCCTCAGTCCTTCTCAAGTACTTGAGGATACTCTTTACTACAGCCCAGTGACTTTCACCCGGGTTCGATTGGTACCTGCTCGTAACACTTAGAGCATATGACACATCTGGGCATGTACATAGCATGGCATACATGATGGATCAACTTGAAGAGGCATACTGGATCACACTCATCTTCTCTAGCTCATCAGGTGCCACAGGACACTAGGTCTTACTAAGAGAAATACCATATGACATTGGCAGGAATCTCTTCTTAGAATTATGCATTTTGAACCGTTTCAAAACCTTGTCAATGTACATACTTTGGCTTAATACAATTACCCGTTTTGATCTATCTCTATAGATCTTTATGCCCAAAATGTATGCTGCCTCTCCAAGATCTTTCATCGAAAAAACTATTTTTCAATGAATTCTTGACAACATTTAACAAAGGAATGTCGTTTCCGATCAATAATGTTATCCACATATAGAACCAAAAACACAAGTGAGCTCCCACTAGCCTTTTTGTAAACACAAGACTCTTCTTCATTCTTGATGAAGCCAAACCCTTTGACTACCTAATCAAAACGAAGATTCGAACTCCGAGAAGCTTGCTTCAATCCATAAATGGACTTTAGCAACTTACAAACTTTCCCAGCATTCCCCGGACCATCAAGACATTTAGGCTATGTCATGTACACATCCTCACTTAGGTTTCCATTTAGGAAAGCCGTCTTGACATCCATTTGCCATATCTCATAATCATAAAATGTGGCAATAGCTATGATGATCCAAATAGACTTGAGCATCGCGATGGGCAAAAAATGTTTCATCATAATCAACACCTTGAATCTGTCTGAAAACTTTCGCCACCAATCGTGCCTTATAGATGTGAACATTTCCATCAACGTCTATCCTTTTCTTGAAGATCCATTTACACTCAATAGGTTTTACACCATCGGGTGGATCAACCAAGTTCCAAACTTCATTAACACGCATGGACTCCAACTCGGATCCAATGGCTCCAAGCCATTTCTTAGAGTCTGGTCCCATCACTGCTTCCGCATAGGTCTTGGGTTCGTCGTTGTCCAACAACAACACGTCGCGATGCCTAGTGGTCAAGAACATGAATCTCTTTGGTGCATGACAACTCTCCTAGACCTCTGTGCGGCTGACGCATCCACAACATGATCTGCAACAACTTTTGCCTCCTGCTCTGTCTCAATGGGATCTGGAACACTTTCCAGTGGCTCTCGAACCTCTTCGAGATGCACAGTACTCTCACTAACTCTTTCTCAAGGAACACACCATTTCGAGCCACAAATACATTGCACTCCTCTATATTATAGAAATAGTATCCTTTGGTTTCCCTAGGATACCCCACAAAGAAGCACTTGTTAGACTTAGGACTGAGCTTGTCAGACGTCATACGTTTGACATACGCCTTACATCCCCAAATCTTTAGAAAAGACAAACTGGGATGCCTCCCAGACCACATCTCATATGGCGTCTTCTCTACTGACTTAGATGGAACCCTATTAATCATGAAAGCTGCGGTTTCTAGAGCGTCACCCCAAAAGGATAATGGAAGATCAGTGTGACTCATCATGGACCGCACTATGTCCAACAAAGTGTGGTTTCTCCGCTCGGACACCCCATTCCATTGAGGCAAGCCGGGTGGAATCAGCTGTGAAACAATTCCACACTACTTGAGATGATCACTAAACTCATGGCTCAAATATTCACCCGCACGATCCGATCATAGAAATTTAATTATCTTGCCTGTATGATTTTGTACCTCATTCTGGAACTCCTTGAACTTCTTGAAGGATTCCCACTTATGCCTCATCAAGTAGACATAGCCATATCTACTAAAGTAATCGGTAAAAGTAATAAAGTACTGAAATCCTTTCATAGCCGTGTGACTCATTGGACCACACACATCAGTATGTACTACGGCCAATAGCTCACTTGCCCTCTCACTTTGTCCAGTGAAAGACGTCTTTGTCATTTTGCCAAGTAAACAAGACTCGCATGTATCATATGATTCAAAATCAAATGACTCCAAAAGTCCATCACTATGGATCTTCCGTACACGCTTCTCATTTATATGACCCAAACAACAATGCTAGACGTAGGTGGGATTCAAATCATTGAGTCATTATTTCTTAGTATTAATGTTACAATGTGTGCATCGTCAACACTTAGGATATACAATCCATTCATTAATGGACAAACACCATAAAGCATGCCATTCTAAAATATTGAACAACTCTTGTTGTTTATTACGAATTCAAAACCATCTTCCTATAAACATGAAATAAAAATTATTTAACTCCAAAACTAATCCTGATGGTAGCGATAGTGAATAGACGCCGACGGCCAACGCTGCAACCTTTGCACCATTCCCGACGAGAATATCCAGTTCACTACTTGCACACTTTCTTACTCTACTCACCCCCTGCAATGATTTGCAAGTATGAATCATCGATTCGGTATCAAATACATATGAAACATTTGGACGAGTAGCAAGATTAATTTCAATAACATTAATACCTGAAGCGGAAGTCCTACTTCTCTTCTTGTTTTTTTGCTCTTCCAGGTACACCTTGTAGTTGCGCTTCCAATGCCTAGGCTTGTGGCAATGGTGGCACACGTTAGAGTTGGTAGGACCAGACCTGGACTTTCCAGTCAGTTTAGACATCTCACTAGAGATCGCATTTGTAGTCTTAGCCTTCTTCCTCCTTCTCTTTTTGCCCTCATTCTGAAAAACCATCACATGGTTTGGAGTTTTCCTGATACTCTCTTCAGCAGATTTTAGCATCCCATGTAACTCAGCTAGTGCGTTCTCTAGTACAACCATGTTATAGTTCATGATGTACGGCTCAAAGCTCAATGGGAGCGACTAGAGAATAACATCAATAGCGAGGTATGGATCCAGTGGAGTGCCCAGTCTCTCTAGAGTCTCCACGGAGGGCTCACTAGGCTCCCTTCAGCCAGCCTAATACCAAATAAGCATTTAGACACATTGTATCTTTCTGCCCTTGCTTGGTCCTGAAACATGCCCTTAAGACCTACGATCATATCGTAGGTATCACGATCCTCGTATTGTTTCTTAAACTGAGAGGACATGCAGGCAAGCATCAAGCAGCTGACATCCACGGAATCACTAGCATGCTTCTCATAAGCATGTTTATCTAGTGCAGAAGCATCTTCTCCTGGTTCATCAGGGTGGGGTTCCTCTAGAACATAATCCTTTTTCTCTTGCTTGATAACAATTCTCAAGTTTCGATACCAATCCATAAATTTCATTCTAGACAATTTATCTCGTTCAAGAATAGATCGCAAATTAAAAACTAGAGTGCTCTTAATAGTAGACGTAGTAGGTGCCATGATCTACAAAAGATTAAATGTGAGGTTTAGCACTATGCAATGTTTATCCTTTATCCAAAAAAAGATGTCCCACTATCTAAACCAGTCACATTCCCTCTCATGACTAGTAGTGGCGCAAGATCCATGGTCACGCTATCTCCTAGTGAGCTTTGGCATCACTACTAGAAGGTAGTTGACATAGGTAAGCAACTCCTTGCTAATCACATCGTATGTGACTCTTGTCATTGGAGAAGCATCCAATGCTCGACCCCAACTCTTATGCTCCAAGGCCAAAACTGTTTTAATAGCCTTGTCAAGTGAACCAACACTATGCGTGCAGAAGTCCGACTTCCGCCAACTGGTCGAGATACAAGATAGCACCCTACTTTGGCAGACCCACTATCGATGAGCACGAACCCTGGTGGGTGCAGCTATTGGGAAGAGCATCAACACTTCATTTTTTGAGGGAAAAATACTCTAGCATCGTAACGTCCCTAGCGCACACGAAACATGCAAGAATAGAATAACAGGAACATAAGAAAGCATCACGGGAAATCATATTAACTGGGACATAGCATGGCCTTCTTCACATGGCGATCTCCATCTCCATGGCTCCCGTCATCGAGTGTGTGCTCCCGGCCTCCATGAAGAGTACTAGTCCATCTTGCATAGGCTATACTAATTACATGGGCCGACGCACCGCGGAAACGACATGCAAGCCGTAATGAATTTTACATCAGCCTTGGGCTGTAAATAACCATGACACGTGGGCCATATTTAATTTACAGTCATTGCATGCATCTCATAGATCACATTTATCCAAGGCCATGCCAGTCACGACATTCTCTGCCAAACAAAGTTAAGCGAGCAATCTACAAATGACAGGATTCTGGATCTGAAAAGCCCGGGTCAGCAAGCTCTGTTTTTCAAAAATGCGCGGGTCGGAACTTCTGATCTGGCATCGGAACTTCCGATCTGTCGGAACATCCGATCAATATCAGAATCCCGCATCACAACAGTTGCCTGCTATATCGAATCATTATTCGATATCTAAATATTCGATCAGTATCAAAACTTCCGATCTGCCGCGGAGTGAAACAGATCTAATCTGTTTTTCCAACATGTATCTCCATACATGAGGGATTTAGATCGAATACTACGTACGTAGACTCTGATACCACTGTTGGGGAATAGGGGAGATACGGTAGCCGGCAAATTCAAAATTTCCGCCGTATGGCCCTAGGCTCATGTGTGTGTGAGATCATAGATCAGTACCTTCTAGCACTTGACGCGCTAAGTGCAGCGGAAGAAGAGGTTGATGAAGCGCGTCAAGCCTATCCTCGCTTTGTCACGGCCGTTCCTCGCTGATCCAATCGATGAAGAAGTCTCGTTTCCTCATGGTGACGGCCACGAACATCACTTATGGAGCAACGCCTCCACAGAGTCCACACATATAGGCATGGAGTTCCTCCCACGACAGCGTGCTAGCACCACACGTGAGAGACGGGAAATCCTCGATCTCAACGTTTGAGATAAAGAAAGGGAGGAGAGGAGTCTATGGTTGTTAGGTCTAATCTAGGCTTATTCCTTGTCCCAAGACCTCCTCCTCTCCTTATATAGGGCTGAAAGCCCCCTAGGTCGTGCACATCTTGGAACCCGCAAATTAGTTACAACTAATCTCTATTCGTAACAGATCCAATCTGATACCCCACATCGGAACTTCTGATCCTAGATCGGAACTTCTAATATGGTATTTATCAAGTATCCAAATTCAGCACGACACGCAACAGATCCTATCTATTTTTGCCCACCTCGAAACTTCCGATACCATATCATAACTTCCGATCGGTACAAAAATTCCCCGATTCCGAATCGAAACTTCCGGCTCGTTGGACCTTCCGATACCATATCGTAACTTCTGAAGCAACAATTGCTCTCTGTATCGAGACTAGAAATTAACGAGAACTTCTGATACTCACTATCAAAACTTCCGATCCATTGAATTTTCTTGGGCATAACCTTCACTATTTTCAATCGTCCTTCTTCTATGGCCGATTGAACCTGCTGACGAAAAACATTGCGGTCGTTAGTATAATGAGAATGCGAATCATGCCACTTACAGTAGGGACGCTTATTTAGTTTGTCGGCGGTCGGGATGACCTGGCCCTTGGGCAATGTGAGGAGCTGGCTCTTCAAGAGGAAATCAAATATTTTATCGCACTTAGTTATATCAAACGAATATTTAACTTCGTTGGGCTGACTCTTAGTGGGAGACGACTGTAGCTCAGAACAAGTGATGGGCTCGCTCTTAGCGTTCCAAACCTATTCGGCCGCGTAGATGTCAGCTGAATCTTCCTCTTCCTCTGACTCTTCTTCGTCGGAGTGTTCCATGATGTGGACTTTAGCCCTAGGCTTGTTGAATGTTTTAATGAACTTTTTATCTCTGGCTCAGCCTTCTTGGACGAGAGCCTGCTGTAGGACTTGGCTGACTTGTAAAAAGTTTTGGTTGTCTAGCCTCTCTTTAATCTCAGAACGCAACCCGTTAAAAGCTAGATCCGCCAAATCCCTTTCTGAAATATTGAGACTAAAACATTAGTTTCTCGTATCTCTAAAGCGCTTGATGTACTCAGAAACACTCTCACTAGATTTTTGTTTGACCGATGTCAAGTGTGACAGCCTGAGTTCCATCGTGCCCGTATAAAAATAGTCATGGAACCTTTGTTCTAATTGGGCCCACGTTTCGATGAAGTTTGGCAGGAGCGCCGAAAACCAAGTGAAAGTGGTGCCAGATAATGAAAGAGAAAATAGTCTATGTTTTAATGTGTTAGACCCACTAGCCTCTCCACACTATGCTAAGAACTGTCTAATATGCTCTAGTGTGGTCTGGTTACCCTCGTCGTCAAATTTGGTGAATTCAGGGACTCTATAGCCGTGAGGGTAGGGTAGGGTATCAAAGTGATCGGGGTACGAATTTCAGTAGACCCTAGACCGATCGCTAGGTGTGAAGACAGTGCACTCCCTAAACAGCGTGCAGATACCCTCCTCAATGTCATCCTGGCCTCCTGCCTATGCACGTCTCTCATGTGGGGGCATGACACGTGGCGGTATGTTGGCGTGTCGGCAGCGTGGTTCTTCCTCACAGGCTGGCTCGGGATAAATCACGTGCTCAGGTCCATGTATCTGTGTAAGAGCATGGGTTGCAGGCAGCGCGGGAAAAGCTGGCGTAGGCGTAGGTTGAGGTGGCGCATAATAAGCAATGTTAGCTTGGCCATAAGTATAGGTATTGGTCTCGCCCGTAGATGACGAGGCCAGAGATGTGATAGCTTTGCCGGTACTACCGCCAGTTCTGCTATAAATGCGATTCATCGGGGGTACGCTAGCAATCGGAGCTGGAGGTACGGCTTCGATAAAGCCGAACCTTTTAAACATTGCCTCTACTTGGGAGCTAACTTCCAAATCTAAACGGTTAGCTAGCAAAGCGCTAACGGCTTGATCTATTGATGCGGCTATCATTTGCTCAATCTCTAAGGAAGATAAAGGAGGTGATACTGGTGTTACCTGAGTTCGGGCGAGGTCGGGGATGTTGACGTCGCGCTTGATAAAGCCCACACATGTCTTGACGTAACTCCCAAGCATGAGATCTTGTATCTCCTTGAAGTACTGCAGAAGGATCTGGTTTAGGAAAGCTAAGCCAAAAGTAGAAATTTCACCAAGACATTTAACAAATCTAAGGCCGAGGTGCACATCATGGATCACTCCGATGAGGAATCATCGGAAAGCAAGGATGACTCGGCCGACATGTACACCGTAGAGTGGACTTGGTCTAGTAAGGCCAAGCCCGTTACTTGCAATAAGTTTCGGCCGTCTCCTACCAAGAGTCGGCCCAGCAAGGTGAAGTATTATTTTGATGTGACCAAGTGTGAAAGAATATTTGATTTTTTGTTGAAGAATAAGCTTATTAGGTTGCTAAAGGGTCACGTTATTTCGACTGCATATGACTTGAAGAAGCGGGATTATTGTAAGTGGCATGATTCTCATTGCCATTCTACTAACGATTGCAATGTTTTTGTCGACAGACCAGCCATAGAAGAAGGATGGTTGAAATTGGATACAAATCCAAAGATGAAACTCGACAAGCACCCCTTTCCCGTGAACACCATCGACCTCGATGGGAAGAAGGTGCTGATTCAGACCGAGCAGGCCGGGTCTGCTAAAGGGAAGGAGGTCATGATCGAAGAGCCTTGCACACACACTCTCGTGCCGAAGAACCTGGAGGTAGGAGTGTGGAATGTGAATGCTAACGCATCATCTTCGGCTATGACTCACAATAAGCTGAAGGTGACATATGACATGCTGCTCCAGAAGCACAAGAAGAGGGCCGAGAAGGAAAATACTCGGGCAGGACCTCTAGCAAGGCCGAACCCTCCATGGAAGAGTGGGTTCGGCCATCAATGGGCGAAACCATTGGAGCCATCGCTTCCTGCACCATATCACTGGTCCATTGCATAGTGGCCACATTGTTACTTTCCCCCTTCCGGATACCCTATCCCATATTATGTTGCTCCATTTGTGCCCTCTAGATTTTATAACATGCGGGATCAGATGAGTGCGCCGAGAGGTGACGTCTTCGACAGACTATCCGTTGTGCCACGAGGACGTCTAGAGGAGGCATACGAGGCTATCGTCGTCAAGGTGGGGTCCCAGGACGTCCCCATCCCTAAGGGGGCCCCCACGGAGCAAGGCGAAGGCGAACTGCAAAGATCACCCGAGGAGCCTTCCGGTCTGACCACAGCCCCAGGGCTGGTCAGACCGCCCTCGCCAATTTGGTCTGACCGGCCTACTGTGGTTGGTCTGACCGACGCATTTCAGGCATCCGATACCAGTCGGTCTGATCGGCCTACCATGGCTGGTCTGATCGATGTAGCCAGGTCAAACTGGCCTAGTAAGGTCGGTCCGACTAACAGTACACAGGAACAAAATTCTATTAAGCGTAAAAATGTCGAGGCCGATCCTGCCAATTCCTGTTCGGCCAAAAATTCCAGAAGCAGGATTGTGGCACCTGGCACTAAGCCACAACCTTCGTGGGCACCTCCAGGTATGACCAAGTCCCAAAAGAGGTGGATACAATGTTTTGAGTCCAGGAGATGTGCGAGAAGAAGGCCGAGGACGAGCTGGATGCTTTTTTCGATGAGATCTGACCCTGACCAATGACGAAGAAGGATTGAAAGCCCAAGCCGATTGTTGTAAACAACCCGGGTCCTACTCCGAGTGACGATGAGGATGACATGATGGACGATGACAACATGTCGGTCTCTAAGGGTCCCTCTCCCCAAACGATGGACATAAACATCATAATGTTACCCACTGAGTTTGCTCTTCCACACTACGAGGTCGAGGTCGCTCAGTTGAGCCTCGACCTGCGGGAGGCCATTTTCGAGAAGCCCGAAGATACGACTCGCCACTTGAAGCCTCTCTACGTCAAGGGGCACATCGAAGGGAAGCCGATTTCGAGGATGCTTGTAGATGGAAGCGCCACCATCAACTTGATGTTGTACTCTCTACTAAAGAAGCTCGACAAGAATGAAGATGATTTTATGAGGACCAACTTTACGCTCAACGGCTTCAACGTCGAGAGCTCTGAGGCCAAGGGCGTGCTTTCTTTAGAGCTGACGGTGGGCAACAAGTCATTGCCGATGGCATTCTTCATCGTCGATGTGCAAGTTAACTACAATGTACTACTTGGGCATGATTGGATTCATGCAAATTGTTGTATTTCATCTTCTTTGCACCAGTGCCTGATTTAGTGGGACGACGACGATGTAGAGGTTGTACCAGCTAATACTTCGGTCTAGGTTGCTTTGTCTGTTGTGTCTATTGATGTCGTCCATGATAAGGTAGAATGCTTGTCAGGTTGAGATCTCTCGGACTATGACTTAGTTAGTGTCCGAGGGACGTTTTGTTCTAGTGTTTGTAAAGTCGGCTGGTGTAGCTCGACTATCTCTAAATTAGTAGTCATGACTAGTAAATGTAATCTTGACTGGCTAAAGTTTCATGTGGAGCAATATCGGTCTTCCAAAGACAGTATTGACGAAGCCATTGAAGATTTAAGCAAAGTAGAAATGTTAGGTCAAGGTTTTGCATCGGTCGACCCTCTAGAATAGGTCGATTTAGGCAATGGTAGTATTCCAAGGCCAACTTTTGTAAATCAAAATTTGTGGGCTGATGAAAAGGCTAAAGTAATAAAGTTGCTTCAGTCATATGTCGATTGTTTCACTTGGGAGTATAGTGATATGCACGGACTTAGCCATGAGCTCGTGGAGCATCGGTTACCTATCAAACCCGGGTTTAGGCCATATAAATGGCCCCCTCGTTGCTTTTAATTCAGCCATGTATGATCGAGTTAAAGAGGAGATAGAATGACTACTCAAGGCTGAGTTTATTAGGCCATGCAAGTATGCTAAATGGGTTGCTAACATTGTGCCTTTAGAGAAGAAAGAGAGTGGCAAGATTCGTGTATGTATTGATTTTAGGGATTTGAACAAGGCTACTCTGAAGGTCAAGTACCCCATGCCGATAGCTGACATATTGATCAACGATGCATCGAGACATAAGGTACTGAGTTTTCTTGATGGCAACACTGGTTATAATCAAATATTTATGGTCAAAGAGGACGTCTATAAGAGAGCCTTTCGATGCCCTAGTTTTGTCGGCTTGTTTGAGTGGGTTGTGATGACTTTTTGGTTTAAAGAATGCTGGCGCTACATATCAACGTGCTATGAAAATGATCTTTCATGACTTGCTAGGAGTTATGATAGAGGTCTACATAGAACGCATCATTATGGCTTAAAGATGAATCCTCTCAAATGTGCTTTTGGCGTGTCAGCGGGCAAGTTCTTAGGATTCATGATTCATGAAAGAGGTATTGAGATTGATCCTAAGAGGCTTGAGAAGATTAACTTTGAAGCGCCGACATGCAAGAGAGACGTGCAAAAGTTGTAAGGCAAGGTGAATTATTTGCGCTGCTTTATATCTAACTCGTCTGGTAAGATCGATGCTTTTGTCCCCATACTTTGGCTAAAGAACGAAGCCGAATTCACTTGGGGGCAAGTCAGCAACGCGCGTTTGAGAAAATTAAGGAGTTCTTGTCATCACCGCCCGTGGTAAGAGCACCAAAAGCCAGGATTCCATTTCGGCTATACGTTGTTGCAGAAGATAGCGGGATAGGAGTTGTGTTGACTCAGGAGGTGGAGAGAAAAGAGTACATCATCCCATTATTGAGTCACTGCCTATTAGATGCCGAGACGAGGTACGTGTTCTTAGAGCGTTTGTTTTTATCACTTTATTATGCATGTACCAAGCTTCGCCACTATCTTCTATCTGGCATATGTATTGTTACTTGTCAAACTGATGTTATAAAATACATGATGCAAAAGCCAATTCTGAGTGGGATAATCGAAAGTGGGCTTATGCTTTGATTGAGTATGATTTGCCTTATGAACCCCTAAAAGCTATGAAAGGCTAAGTCGTTACAAATTTTATAGTCAATCACCATGTATATGTCAATTGGAGTGGTGATGCTGCTCTGATTGAAGTAGCACCATGGAAACTTTACTTTGATGGTTCAGCTTGTAAGAATGGTGAAAGCATTGGAGTTGTGCTCATATCACATAGTGGTATGAGTTTCGAGACCTTGACCAGGTTAGAATTTCCTTGTACTAATAATCAAGCCTAATATTAAGCTTTATTGCTAGGACTTGAATTGTTGAGTTCCATGGGTGTTAAATTTGTTCATGAATATGGTGATTCGTTGTTGGTAGTTCAGCAAGTAGCTAAGGATGCCCAATGTTTTAATGGTTTGCTAAATGGTTACTTGGATAAATGTCTAGACATAATCGTTACTTTTGATGATTTTGAGATTTCACATGTGTATAGAGAAGCCAATTTAGTAGAAAATGAATTGGCACAACAAGCATCTGGTTACCAAATTAAAAGAAAAACTGATGCTTGATTTTGTTTTACATGCGAGCTAGAGCACATCAATCTGACCGACCTGACATGGTCGGTCCGACCGCAGGTATATAGTCAGTCTGACCGGCCATGCTAGGCCGGTCTGACCGCCTCGTGCTGGTTTTCTAACAATAGACGGTCTGACCACCCTGTGTTAGGAGGCTTCGAAGCATGAGGGGCAGGTTAAAATTTATGAGTTGAACACTGTTGGGGGAAAATACTTCACCCTCAGGACTTTAGAGATTGACAATCAAAGATAACTTATCGGCTTCGAAGCTCGTGCTTATGCCCGAAGGTGATGAAGTTTCTAAGCCAAAAGGTGCTTCGGCTTACAATTCGAAGGTACCCTCCGCAGGCTATGAGGCTTCGGTGGAAAATAGCAAGACTGATAAGATGTTTGCCTTATCTTCCTACTACGGGTAGTTTTTACCATTTTAACCCTATTCAGGGTACCGAATAGTTTCCACCATGTCGGTTGTAATTGAGGGGTAAATAGGTCTTTTCCTTAGACTTTTTTCTATAAATACCCTCCTTCTTACCCTGTAATAGTCATCGAATACTCAGCTATTCAATACACAATTTCGGACTACTTAAGCTATTATCCAATTCGGAGGCTTGAGATAGTTATCAACACAAATCCACTGTTTGTGAGTTCTTAATTTTAGAGAACGTGTTAGCGTAATCTTTTATGCCAACAGTTGACACCGTCTGTGGGGATTCTAGTTCTAAAAGCTAGTTCTCTACTACTGACTGTACCTCGAAGAGCACTTGCGGAGGGAGCTTCGGAGTCTCAAGATTCTGCGCACCCTTCGGTAAGGGGCTTCTAAGTGCAGTTCGAAGGCCTTTCCTCGCCTTCCCAAACCAATTGAAGTCCTCGGTCTTCGGACCTCATCTTCATTAGTTATGCCTACCAAGCGGAGCCTAGCCTCTGATCCTCCCCGAAGGTCCCTTCGATGACGAGTCTCCACTGCATTCGGACCTACAAAAGGTCCCCTTCGATCCTAGGTTCAAAGCCTCCAAGTTGCACAAGTATTCCGGTGGGTCTGACCCCGGAGAATTCGCTCGCTCGTATGCTCTAGCGATAGAAGCTAGTGGAGGGGTGTGTAACATGATGCCGAAGTGTTTCCCCCTCGCTCTCAAAGGTGTATCTCTCTGATGGTTCTGGACTCTAAGGCTAGGATTGACCAAGTCCTGGGAGCAGTTGAAGAGGAAGTTTGTAAGCAACTTCCAAGGTACGTTTGTGGCCCCAAGGTCGACGCGGAGTTTATTTCAGGTGAAGCAGCGAGAAGGGGAGATGCTTCGGGAATATTTCACGCGCTTCGCCCGCACCAAATCACAGATCAAGGGCTTGTCTACCTCTTCGGTAGTCGATGCCGCCCGCAAAGGGGTGTTGAACCCAGATCTCCTCAGCAAGCTTCATCAGAAACCGGTGTCATCCGTGGCACAGATGATGGCATACTTCGAATAGTATGCCAAGGCGGAGGAAGGCTGTCTCCGAAGAACCACTGCACCTGCATCAGCCCTTCGGGAAGTCAAGATGGAACCCGAAGCCTCAACCTCTCCGCAAACCCCACATGACAATCGCCTCAACGATCACAGGCGGGGAAAGAAGCACTTCCTTTCGGAGGTGTTAAACATCGCACCCTCCACCCCGAAGGCACCTGCCAACTTTCAGCAGGCGCAAAGCTTCAAGGTTGGAGCTCCGAAGCCACAAGAAAGAATAGCTAACAGGCGCCAAAGCTTTTTCTGCTGCGTGCATGGCGAGAATAGAAGCCATCACACGAAGGATTGTAAAGCGGTATTAACCCTTTGAGGTGTTAACCCTCTAGTGACACGTTCGGAGCCCATGCAAATCGTGGCCCGAGCCGGCATCCCCGAAGCACCCATGCAGCTATCGGTGGCCAACATTACGCCACCACCAAAGCAGGAAGATCCCCAAGACCGCGGCAAGCGAGTGGTCTTGCCCATCTCCGGAGGAGGGACCCTCGGTAACATGTCAAAAACACAGCGGCAAGAATATGTCTGCGAAGTAGGTCACATAGGGACCTCGAATTCCACAGAGGGAATGCCCGAATGGTCTCATGGGCCTATTTCCTTTACTGCCAATGATGCTGCGGGGGTGAAGTTCCCCCATGCTGACCCTTTGGTCGTTTTAGCAGATATAGCTGGGGTTGACTGGAGTATCATCGAGCATAGCCTGCTTGTCAACACGAAGGCTAGGCTAGTACGCCAGGGGCTCCGTACGCTATCTGCAGAGAGGGCAGGCCTCACCAAGGTAGAAGTGGAAAAACTGCTAAGGGCTGGCATCATCAGGGAGGTAGCCTAGACTTAGCTGAAACATTTGAGAGCCTCCGAGCATGTGGAGTTCGCCTCAACCCTTCGATCTCAGGTTCAAAGACTCGAAGATGCACAAGTATTCCGGTGGGTCTGACCCTGGAAAATTTGCTCGTTCATATGCCCTAGCAATAGAAGCAAGCGGGGGGGGGGGGTGTGTAACACTATGGCGAAGTGTTTTCCCCTCGCTCTCGAAGGTGTGGATCTCCGATGGTTCTGGTCTTTGAAGCTAGAATCGATCAAATCCTAGGAGCAGTTGAAGAGGAAGTTTGTAAGCAACTTCCAAGGTACCTTTATGGCTCCGATGTCAACGGGGAGCTTATTTCAGGTGAAGCAGCGAGCAGGGGAGGTGCTTCGGGAATACTTCATGCGCTTCGCCCACACCAAATCGCAAATCAAGGGCTTGTCTACCTCTTCGGTAGTCGACGCCGCCCATGAAGGGGTGTTGAACCCAGATCTCCTCAGCAAGCTCCATCGAAAACCAGTGTCATCCATGGCACAGTAGATGGCATACTTTGAACAGTATGCCAAGGCGGAGGAAGGTTGTCTCCGACGAGCCGCAACACCTGCACCAGCCCTTCGGGAAGTGAAGACAGAGCTCGAAGCCTCAACTTCTCTGCAACCCCTTCACGACAATCGCTTCAGCGATCACAGGCGGGGAAAGAAGCACTTCCGCTCGGAGGTGTTGAACATTGCACCCTCCATTCCGAAGGCACCTGCCAACTTTCAGCAGGCGCAAGGCTTCAAGGCTGGAGCACCATAGCCCCAAGAAAGAATACTTGGCAGCCGCCAGAGCTTTTTCTGCTGCGTGCATGGCGACAATAGAAGCCATGACACGAAGGATTGCGAGGCGGTATTAACCCTTCAGGGTGAGTACCTAGGACGAAGTACAAGGAGAGGTACTTCAGATCGAACCCCTCCAGCGGCATGATCGGAGCCTGTGCAAATCGTGGCCCGAGCTGGTGCCCCCAAAGCCCCCATGTAGCTACCGGTGGCCAACATTGTGCCACCGCTGAAGCAAGAAGACCCCTAAGACCGCGGCAAGTGAGTGGTCCTGCCCATCTCCGGAGGGGGGACCCTCAGTAACATGTCCAAGAGGCAGCGACGAGAATACGTCCGCGATGTAGGACACATTGGGACCTCGAATTCCGTAGAGGGAATGCCCGAATGGTCTCATGTACCTATTTCCTTTACTGCCAGTGATTATGTGGGGGTGAAGTTCCCCCATGCTGACCCCTTAGTCATTTCAGCAGATATAGCTGGGGTGAAAGTTCGAAGGATCCTGGTGGACGGCGGGAGCTCCGCAGATATACTTTTTGTCCAGGCCTTTGATCAGATGTGCATACCTCGGAGGCATTTACTTCCAGCGGCCCGGCCACTTCAAGGTTTCACAGGTCCGCCTCTCGATGCCCTCGTCCAAATAGGCCTCGAGGATGCCTTTGGAGAGAGGCCCTTGGCCAGGGTGGAAGAGGTGATCTTCGATGTCGTCGACGCCCCATATGCCTACAACGCAATTTTTGGACGGGGGATACTGAACCAGTTTGGGGCTATAGCACATCACAACTATCTATGTCTCAAGATGCCCACGCAAGGTGGAGTTCTCACTATTTTAGGAGACCAAGTTGTAGCCCGAAGAACGGAGTATAGTCATGGCCAGCCGTTGGACCCTCGGCAAGTACATAGTGTGACGGAGCACACCGAGGAGGTTCCAGAGTCTTCGAACTCTTCGAAGGGCCTTTCCCTCAAGCCAAGCCCAGAAGGTGATGTTGTCACAAAAATAATTCCGAAGGATGGCAAAGAGTACCCAATACAGTTCGGCAAGGGGCTATCTCCGGAGATAGCTGCCTCGTTGGAAGAAGTAGTCAAGCAAAATTTCGACATCTTTTCCTGGACTAACGAAGACATTACCGGGGTTGATCGGAGTATCATCGAGCATAGCTTGCTTGTCAACCCGAAGGCTAGGCTAGTACGCCAGGGGCTCCGTAAGCTGTCTGCAGAGAGGGCAGACCTCGCCAAGATCGAAGTGGAAAAATTGTTAAGGGCTGGAATCATCAGGGAAGTAGCCCACACGGAGTGATTGGCTAACCCCGTTTTTGTCAGGAAAAAGGGCTCCGGCAAATGCCGCATGTGCATCGATAATACATCATTAAATAAAGCATGCCCGCAAGACCCCTACCCTATGCCCCGAATAGACCAGCTGGTGGATTCTATGGCTGGCTATGAATTGCTGAGTTTCCTCGATGCTTACTCCGGTTATCATCAAGTCTGGATAAAGTGCGAAGACGAAGCCAAGACAAGTTTCATAACCCTATCCGGAGTATTTTTATTATGTAAGAATGCCTTTTGGCTTGCGGAATGCCAAAGCCACATTCTCACGTTTGATAGCTAAGGCTCTAGGTCACCAAATAGGCCGAAATGTCGAAGCTTGTATGGATGACATTGTAATAAAGAGTGCTGTAAAGCACCAGCATAGTCTAGACTTAGCTAAAACATTTGAGAGCCTCCAAGCATGTGGAGTCCGCCTCAACCCTGAAAAATGTATATTCGAGGCGCAAGCAGGAAAACTTCTAGGGTACTTACTTTCGAGTAGGGGAATCGAAGCTAGCCCAACGCAGATAAGTGCACTGCAAAGAATGGCTCCACCAAAAAATTTGAAGCAAGTCAAGAAGATAACAGGACGGCTCGCAGCTCTCAGTAGATTCCTGGCTAGATCAGTCAAACGAAGCCTTCCAATTTTTAAAGCTCCAAAGGGGTCCGAAAGTTTCAACTGGACGCCGGAGTGCCAGAAGAGCTTCTATGATATTAAAGAATACCTCAGAAGTCTGTCAACACTTACTGTTCCCCTCCCACAAGAAACTCTCCTTCTCTATCTTGCAGCATAAGGCTTCGCAGTAAGTGCAGTATTGGTTAGAGAGGTTGAGCTTAAAGGAAAGTTGGTGAAAAACCCAGTTTACTTCATCTTAGAAGCTTTGTCCGGAGCAAAGACAAGATACTCCGAGCTCTAAAAATTTGCTTATGCTTTAGTAATGGCCTCGCGGAACCTAAGGCATTACTTTCTAGCACATAACCTAATCGTTCCTACCTCGTATCCCCTTAGTGATATGCTTTGGAATAAAGATTCTACGGGTAGGATTGGAAAATGGGCTGTCGAGCTAGCCCCCTTTGGAATTTTTTTCACGGCGAGAACAGCTAACAAGTCTCAGATCATAGCTGACTTCATAGCAGAGTGGACTCTATCTGTAGTTTGGGCTCCGGAAGAACCCTCTGAAGGTTTCTAGACAATTTTTTCTGACGGAGCCTATCAGGCATATGGTGCCGGAGCTGGAGATATAATAATATCGCCGTTAGGGCAAAAGGCCATGTAGTCTGCGAGGCTCAACTTTAAGACCACCAATAATATCGCAGAGTATGAAGGAATCCTGCTAGGCCTCCGAAAGGCAAAGGCACTTGGAGCAGCAAGGATAATAATTAAAACAGATTCCCAAGTCGTCACAGGGCATGTTGACAAGAGCTTTCAAGCAAGGAACCTACATATGGCAAAGTATTTGGAAGAAATCCACAAGACAGAAGTAATGTTCAAAGGATTTTCTGTTCGAAGTATTCCTCGAGCAGATAATCAACTTGCAGACATCCTAGCGAAGACTGCAGCCGGAGCATTGGACCTCCCAAAGGGTGCTTTCTATGAAGAACTAGTCAAGCCTACTATAAATCAATAACCCTTCGTAGCAGTCCTTTGCATCCCAGCTACAAATTGGCGGGCTCCAATAATGGATGAATTGCAAAGCAGCGCGGTTTCATCAAAAGGTCTGGATTTCCGAAGGTTGCAAGCAAGGGCTCGAAATTATAAGCTTGTCAATGGAATATTATACAAAGCCGGAGTTTGTTCTCCCCTACTCCGGTGCATCTCACAACCCGAAGGCCAAGATATACTTCGGGACATTCACGAAGGTTTATGTAGAAGCCACCTAGCCCCCCGTGCTCTAGCAAGAAAGACACTTCGGTAGGGGCTCTACTTGCCGACAATTGTAAGAGATGCGGAGGAATTGGTTCGAACCTATCAAGGATGCCAGTGGATGGGTAGACGGAGCCACCGTCCACCAGTACCACTTCAAGTTATTGCCCCGGTGTGACCAATGGCATAGTGGGGAATGGATCTCATCGGCCCTTTTCCAATGGAAAAAGGTAGCTTGAAGTTTGCAGTAGTAGCAATTGAGTATTTTTCTTATTTGGTTGAAGTTGAACCCCTAACTACTATCACTTCAAGAAATGTGTAAAAAATTCTTTCGCAAAAATATCATATGCAGGTTCACTGTGGATAATGGAACCTAGTTCGAAGCTGAAACCTTTAAAGAATTTTGTGAAGAGCTGGCCATTAAGTTATGCTTCGCAGAAGTTCGCCATCCACAATCCAACGGAGCCATCGATCGAGCCAATGGGAATATTCTTGCCGGTCTGAATCGAAGGATTGTCGGGTTGGCCAAGGAGCTGTGGACCGAAGAACTCCCTAAGATTCTATGGTCCATTCAGACCACTCAAGCCAGGTCCACAGGCTTCACTCCATTCAGGCTGCTATTCGGAGATGAGGCCATGACTCCAACGGAGCTCAAGGGTGGATCCCTTCGCGTAGTAGAACCTGGAGATGAAGACGAGAGAAGCACTTCACTGGACTTGTCAAAAGAAACAAGGCTTCGAGCTATCGTCAATCTGACGAAGTACCAAGACCAAACAAAAACATGGTATGACCCGAAGATAAAGCTGAACGAGCTTAAGCCAGGTCATTTAGTTTTGCGAAGTATAATAGCTCCGGGGAAACTAGGAAATAAATGGGAAGGACTATATATTATCCTACGCTTAGGGCGCCCCGGCTCGTTTAAATTAGCTAATTTAGAAGGGGAAGAGTTGAAGCATGCATAGCATGTGGAGCACCTTAAGCGTTAATACGCTTAGGGGCTCCTTGTAATCAATTGTAAATGTTCCTTTCTAAATAAAAGTGGAGGTTTGTATCTTGTTTGCTCTTCGAATATCCCTTACTCCTGGTGGACGCATCAGGAGAACAGAGATGCTTGCGAAGTCAAGCATCTTTCCAAGAACCAGGACAATGGCCTTCGAACCATTGGTTCAAGGACTCTGTTGCCATCCTGCAGATTCCAGGCTCCGGCTTGTTAGGATCCGTTAAAGAGTCTAAGGACTTTAAAAGAACAGATTTCCGGCCTCCGGGATCAAAGCATCTGTAAAAGAGGCGAAGATGGCCAGCCTGCAGATTCTAGGCTCTGGCTTGTTAGGATCCGTTGAAGAGTCCAAGGACTTTAAAAGAACAGATTTCCGGCCTCCGGCCTCGAAGCATCTGTAAAAGAGCCGAAGGTGGCTAGCCTGCGGATTTCAGGCTCCGGCTTGTTAGGATCCGTAGAGGAGTCTAAGGACTTTAAAAGAACAGATTTTTGTCCTTCGAGTTCGAAGCATATGTAAAAGAGCCGAAGGTGGCCAGCCTACGGATTCCAGGCTCCGGCTTGTTAGGATCCGTAGAAGAGTCTAAGGACTTTAAAAGAACAAATTTTCGGCCTCCGGGTTCAAAGCATCTGTAAAAGACTCGAAGGTGACCAAGCAATAAGGTTTCAATGCTCCGGCCAATGAAACACTTTTAAAGTCCTAAGCGACTACTATGAGAGCTTACAAGTATTAACTCAGCTCTGAAACTCATAAACATCATAATACGAACGCATAGTTCGAAGAACTCTACGAAAAAGTAAAGTATGATTACTAAGTGTTGTGTGAAGCATCAGATTGTTATACAAATCATTGTGTCCAAAGGACCCTATCGCAACGCGTACGGTCCCCCATCCACAAGGAGGGGCAGGGGAGTAAGGAACAACAAGATGCTTTCGAAGCAATTCATATTAATTGAATAATCATACTTTTACATCAAGAGAAATTTTGGTCTAAGCCTAGATAAAATCGGAGACCCATCCGACCTCTAGAACTACTTCTAGGCTACTTCGACCTTCGGATCTCGAAGCCATCGGGACTGTCTTCTTAGTTCGAGTGCTTCTCTTCTTCGAAGCTCGCAGTTTTTTCTACTCCTCTTGAAGTTCAACCCAAGTCTACAGGATCTTCGGCCTGGTACTCTGAGTCAGACCAATCTACGTACTCGGAGGATGAAGATGTTTTTTCCTTTTCCTCTTCTTAAATATAAGCTAAGACTTCGCGGCGAACTTCGGGTGCTATCTCCCCTTGATCTCTGAGAGGAACAGAGAAGTGTGAGCATCGATAAGGCCTTAAGCTTTCGAGGATTGTCCACTACCGACGGAGCTCTTCGTTAAGTTCTAATACTTCGAAGTCAAGCTCCGAAGGACATGGCAAAACCTAAAAGAATAAACATCCAAACAAGCTCCTCATTTATAAAATGTTCATTCATTAATGCAAGGGGCATTACAAGATTTCTTGTACACATTTAAGCGCCCTAAAGGACTAGACCTGAGGGTCGGTTGGTGGAGTAGGAGGTGTCGGAGCTGGCGAAGTTGGACGCGGATGAGAAACCATGTTGAAGAACATGGGTTTGATACTCCAGATGTGATGAGTGATTGTCAACGGAAGTCAAAGGAAGAGACATGAAGACCTGTCATGTCTGAGGCGTGTGTGACTCAAGTACATGGGCAGCGAGCGACAGCCAGGCAGAGGAGCCGCTGAGTTGGGCTGGCCCAATCCGGGTACATGGGCTAGGAGCGGCAGATGATCCACTGGTCTGTTGACTGGGTTTGACTGAGGTACACGGGCGGCGAGCGATTGCCGGGCTGAGGAAGCTGCGGGGTCAGGTCAGCCCAATCCGGGTACCCGGTGCAAAGACGGTGGACGCTTTGTCAGTTTCGGCGCAAAACTGAAAACCTATGATTATTTTATTTTTAGGATATTAATATTTACTTTTTAAGTTCAGAATATTTTTATTTGAGTCAGGTGATTTTTCTAAGAATATTTTAGTAATTTTTGGAATTTATTTTAGAGTCATCGTTAATTTACCCTAGGGCTAAATTAGTCTTTTCATGTATTAGGAGTCGCCTATAAATAGGCCCCTACTCCCTTGGGGATAGGATGACTGTTTTTAATAGATCAATCTGCAGTCCACCAAAAATCTCTCTCTCGTTTTTTCCGCAGCCGTTCTTCTTCCCACAGTGGGAGTGCATGTACGTCTCCCAAGCGGCGGACATAGAAGGAGCGAGCTAGCGATTTCTGCTTTTCAGTTTCATAAGAATCTATGCGGCGATAGATTGTCAGCCGGCGCAGCAGGAAAACAGCTGCAGCGCATGTTGCAGTGGTCTGTAGGCAAGAGGCACGACGGGCGGGAGAAAAAGCTTCGGCCGACACGTGTTTCCGCACGACATCCAGACTAGCCGGCTATATTTTTCCTCCACGGCAGCTGGCATGTTCAGGCGTGCAAGGCGTTCATTGGCTTCTACGGCGTGTGAACTCGGTGCACCGTCACAGGGAAAAGAGCAGGCCGTGGACTGTTTTCTCATTGGGAATGGCTGAGCGCAGGTTTTTTGCTGCAGCAGCTCACGAGCGGGACCCACACTGATTCATTGCAGCAGCCTACGGCACAGACAACTGATGCACCCAGGCGCATGTTTCCCCACGCCGAAGCACAGTGTAGAGGAGGCGGATCCACGGCGACGAGACTGGGTAGAGTACTGTTCCGCTGAAAAATCTTCAATGCAAGTTAGTTATTTTTACCTCCTATTTTTTGGTAGATCATTTTTAGAGATAATCATATATTAATTAATTAGCTGAAAATCTGTTTAGAAATTTCGTGGGTCATTTAATCTGACAAAATATTTTTAGTACTCTTATATTTTTATTTTAATATTTTTTAATCTGCTCGTATAAAAAGAAAAATTTATTATTAGTCGCAGTAATATTTTTATTCTAGGTTTACAAGAAATATTCTAGGTTAGCAAGAAATTTTTAGGCGCCCATTCACCCCCCTCAAGTCGCTACTTTCGGTCCTACAAGTGGTATCCGAGCAAGGTAAAATTCTAAACCCAAGTTGTGATCATGACGTCTTCTGGTAAAATTCCGTCCCTAGAAGCTTTTGGCCACACTTATTGGAAGACTCGCATGCGAGCATACCTTATGAGCCAGAGCTCGGACATATGGGAGATTTGTGTTCATCCTACTTTCACCATAGTGACTGTTGCTATGGATACTGCTGCAGATGTAGTTACCCAGCATCAAAATAATAGTAAAGCAGTGAATATTTTATTTTCTGGTCTAGGTCCTAATGAGTTTGAGCGTGTTAATCATCTCACCACTGCTCGAGAGATCTGGGCTACCCTCTAGGCACACCATGAGGGGACAGCTCAGGTCAAGGTTAGGCTCTACCAGACCTACCGGCGTGAGTATGAAAATTTCTCACAGAAGCCAGGTGAGACTGTTGAAGCTTTGTTTGGTCATTTTCAATCGATCATTAACAAGCTTCGCGTCAACAAGGCCGAGCGTGATCAGCTAGTCTCGGATCATGAACAGGCGCTTAAGGTACTCCATACCTAGGATCCTAAGATCTGGGAGATCAAGGTTTCTTCTATTGTTGAGAGCGCGTCTTATGATACCTTGACTGTCGCAGAGCTTTTTAGTAAGCTCAAGGACTCAGAGGTCGATATTCAGTTGAGATCAAATCTAACTGATTCTGGCTCCAAGACTCTGACATTTGCGACACCGTCTGCTGATCCTACTGCCATGAGCTATACTTCTTTTTCCTTGATGTCTATCTCTGAGGAACAAATTGATTCGCTAGGAGATGATGATCTATGTTTGTTTAACAACCGAGTGCGACGTGTCTATGATAAGCGAATGTTTAAAAGACACGGCACAAAATCCAGATGCTTTGAGTGTGGTGACCCAAGTCATTTCATCGCCGACTGCCCCAAGCAGAAGAATTACAAGAAGGGAACCAGCTGCAACTCCTACAACTCCGGCAAGTATGACAACTCCACTTCCACAAATGGGCAAGCCCAAGACAAGATTCTTTAGAAAGGCTCTGAAGGATTACAGGCGTGAGAACAAGAAGTGAGACAATACCTTATTCGCCGAGATGGAGAAAAGATACTCCAAGAGATCCTCGTCTTCCTCCTCGTCTTCAAGTTCAAGTGATGAAGAGATCATGATCAAGAAGGAGAAGGACAGGGACAATCCGGCAGGCCTCTGTTTCATGGCCTTTGGGGACAAGCCGAAGAGTCGCTCACGTCACAGCCAAAGACCCCGCAAGAGCTTATGTTCAATGGCTCTTGGTGATAAGGAAGAAAAGAGCTCCTCCGATGACTCCGACGACGACGATGATGAGAAGGTATCTTCCTATGAACAAGAAGTTGTTAATTTACTAGAACAGAACCGTCAGGAGTTGAAGTATCTGAAGAAATTGCTTAGAGGGGCTAAGAAGAGGATAGATGAGCTTGAGAGTGAGCTTGCCATGGCGAATGGCAAAATTGAGAGTCTATCGTCTTCCCCTTGCTTGGGTGATAGTAGTGAGTCCCTAACTATGAGGTGTTGTTGTGTGACCTGAAGACTCTTAAGACCAGGTACACAGAGAGAGTAGATAAGAGAGACGCCTTGGCCACTGAGCTCGAGAGCGCTCAGCAGGAGCTGAAAAATGCTCATGCCACTGTCGTCGTACCTTGTGTAGATTGCCCATCCCATTTAGCTAGCATAGCTGAGCTGAGAGCCAAGAGTGATGAGCAGTTGAGCGAGTTAGCTGGAGTGAGAGCTGAGTTGGAGCAGACTAGGCTAGAGCTTGAGACCTTGACAGTTCCACCCATTGTTTGTGAGAACTGTTTGTCCATGAGAATGGAGTTGATCAAGCTAAAAGCGGAGAAGTCTGTCGATGTTGATAAAGAGTGTGAGATCTGCTTGTCTCAGGTGGAGGTGTTAGCTTCTTCTAGAGAGGAGCTAGATGATATTCAGAACGAGAACTTTTACCTCCGTCAGATCCTGAGTTGTATTAGTGCCAGAGAGCCACAACTTGGCATGATGATCCAGCAGTTCAAGAGACAGGATGGGTTTGGGGTAGGTTACACCTATACCAAGGCTGATTTTGAGAGTGCTATTAGCCGAGCAGTGGAGTGGAGTAAGATGACTCCCGAACAGAGACATCCCAAGACTCACTTCACTGAGTCCTTTAAGGATAGTCAGCCCAAGGATGGAGTGTTCCAAGAACAACATAAAGCTCCACCTAAGAAGCAAATCTGGGTTCCAAAGCCTAAACTTCTCCACACGTCTCTTGATTCTTTACTTGGACCCTCTCACACCAAAGATGCTACACCCAACACAACCAAGCCTAAGAATCCTAAACCTCAATAACATCCCAAGAAGCCTACCTATCACTGTGAGTTTTGTCATAGAGACGGGCATCTTGAGGAGTTTTGCTTCAGGAGGAAGCGGGTTGAGCGAGCAGAGAGAGCTCGTGGTGGGCAGGAGCAGTTCTACCAGCAGGGTGGTAGACAGAGAGTTCCTCGACATAGAGAGAGGCTAGAGGTCAGGCCACGTCATGTAGGTGGAGGTAGAGGAGACGGTTTTTATGACCGTGCTTCGGAGGGTGGTTTCTATTCCGGCAGAGTTCCAGATCGTTATGGATACAGTTTTGGACCTCATGACCATGATTTTAGGCGGAACAGAAGATCGCGCTTTGAGCCGCGTTTTGGTCCAGACTCATATGATTCCTTCTGCTTTCCTACATACAAGCAGATGGCTCGACACTGGTTTAGCAATTTTGCTAAACCTGGCGGTGGACCATTTGCTCCCACTCATGATTATTGATCTTGATTTGGGAGTTGTGTATCATTTTTTAGGATACTTTGGGTCAGTTTTTTTTCTTTCTTCTTTATTTTTGTTCAGTCTTTTTGTGTGCGTTCATGTAGGATCGGATTGGTGACTAGATGGGGTGAATAGGCGCGCCTTGACAAATTTTTATTCAAAATAGATGGCCTTTCCAAAGACACCCAACACTCCTCTAAAAATTGCAGATTTAAATTGATGTTCGATTAAAAGTTTCAGATGAATGATTCACTTCAATCAGTTGATAAAGTGTCGACTATCCTTTCAATTGGACTTTGAAACACCAATCAATTCAGTCGAACTTTAAAAACTAATATTTGATTTTTGCCGAATTCTACTGAATCAGAATAGATGAACCTCTACTGTAGAGTATCCAAAAGAGAGTAAATAAATCAATTCAGCATTCAAGCAATATTTAGATGTGTTCCAGCAGAATTTACAAAGGACTAGTAATCTTGACAAACAGCTGAAAATATGACAATGAATAGTGCTGAGTTGAAAAATCAATAGAACTTACTTGCTATTTCAAGTACTCACAATTTGTAATCAAAAATGCCAAAACAACAGAGTTCTGAATTCATCTCAACTTGAACCGAATAGTCAATCAAAGAGATGAATACACAAAATGCCAAAACAACATAGTTCTGAATTCATCTCAACTTCAACCGAATAGTCAGCATTATGAGTGAAGGATCAGTAGATGTCACAAAATGGCCGAAAACAAGATGTTGAATAGTACTGGAATATTCAGCTCAAACACTAAATAGCAAACACTTAAGATATATGGAATACAAACCAGTTATCAGATGAAACAAAAAGCTCTCAGTCTAACTATAAATCTTCAGAAGTTATAATCCATGTGTCAGATTATAAGAGTAGAGACAGTACTAATTTTCACTCACAGTTCATGCAGTAGAAAACTTAACAAAAGCAGTGCTGATTTTAACTTTACAAACTGCAAATGATATCAGCTAGAAAGTGGTTAGCAAACTTTTTTTTTCACTGAACAGACAACGGAGTAGCTAGGTCACTTTTTTGTCGGTTAAAGACATCTCCAAGTCTGTAACAACCTCAAGAACCAAACTGAACCAGAAATCCGATGATGTAAAATTGTTCTTGACAAAAATGTGAAGTTCCTGTATCTCAACCAGAACAAGAATTTTCAATTTTCAGAAACAGACAGATGAAGAAAATCAGACAAAATGCTTGACTGCTAATCCTAGCTCCTAGAAACAAACTGAACAAAAGAGAAGAGCACAATGGTGCTGCTGCTTTACCAGAGTCTTGCTATAGCATATCTGGGATGTTGCATTGAACTGGACCGAACAAAACTTCTCAAGGAATCACAACTCAGCTACTAGAACAAACACTCAAAAAATAAACATCTCCTGTGCATATTGATTAACTGAACTTCTTTCAACTTCTGTGTAAACAGATACAACCAGCAACTGGATCTTTACCACAAGAATTCTTAGAATCAAAAGATGCTAAAAATCCGGCCGAAAGAGGAAGGAGATGAACCAAGAAAACTGGGTGTGCTGGATTCTGAAGTTGGCGCTAAAGACTAAAGCTTCTGGTTGACAAAAGCAATAGTATGTCACAACACACTGTTTCTCTTACAGACACACAACAAAATTGCAAACTCAAAATACAACAAAAGAAACTTGCAGAGATTCAGTATCAAGATGAATTAATCCAGCAAAGCTTTCTCAGAAAACTGAAACACAACAACTTGTTTCTTATATCCTTTCAGCTGAAACAAGAAACTCACAAGATATTCACTGTTCATGGTATGAAAAACCCAACTGAAATCTGAAAATCACAAGGTATTCACTATTCACGGTATGAAAAACCCAACTGAAATCTATTCATGGATCAAGAAAACTTACAAGACACAATCCTTCTACATGGGCAGAGTTCTTGAAGCAAGCATAGAAAAAATTTCTGGTTCTCTTCTCAAAAAGGGCAGCCCCAACCCTTGGGTATGAAGGCCTTTAAATAGGCATACCCTTGGGGGAAACTTTACAAAGAAACCGTTGAGTATTTTCAGATTAATTAAAATACCATGGAGTATTTTCAGAATTACATATTCTGAAAAATACCCAAAGTTTTGACTCTAACTTATTACAACTTTGACCCTATACTTTTAATATATTTTCAAAATTTTGAAAATTCCGAAAAATACTAAAAGTTTACACTTAATATAAATTACTAAATGAAAATAAAGTCCTAATTATTGTAATTTAAAAAACATTTAGAGATGAGATGGTTTTCAGCAAAAACTGGCAAAGCCTCCCAGATTGTCGATGATCGTCATCAGTCCGCGAACTCGACTGCTAGCAAGTCTCTTCCGCTCTCGATCCCTCGAGCTGCCTTGTCACTTGTATTGGCTTACCTTTCACTCACTCGAACGACACCTCGTCGCGATCAACCGTTATCCCATGCTCTGCTTTGTCTCCATGTGTACATCTGAGGTCACTCTCAACTCCGACTGGCATCCTCAACCATTTGACATTAGACTCCCTGTCTAACCCTGATCCCTTGCCATCGACAGTCGACAAGTACCTCAACCCTGCAAATACGAGACAAGCACAGACACACACACCCTTCCAAGCACCTATTAATGAATATCAACAAACTCCGTCAATCACTCATCATAACCTTGAACCACAGTGAAAACCCTCACATGGTTCCTCACTGCATCACTAGTCGGTATGACCGAACAACTATAGACAGTCCGACTGGGCCTTGCCGGCACAGGTCAGTCTGATTGGCAGTGCTAGGCTAGTTCGACCGCCAGCCTCTGGCCAAAATTTGTTTGCCTCTTGTTGACATGCGCTCTAGTTTCATAGCGTCGTTGGTCTGACCACCGTTTGCCGGCCAGTCTGATCGCCGCTCCCTAGTCGGTCTGACCAGCAACCTTAGGCCGGTCCGATCGTCGAGCCCTATTTAGTTTAATCAGTTCTAATTAGCTGATTAGATTTTATTTTCACTATATTATTCACACTTCGGTTAATTGAATTAGTCTAAAAATTTGATTGTCTGGTGACTCCACCCTCCCTTATCACTATCAAGGGTCATCGGAACGGGACGTCGGCATCATGTTACGCTTAGGGATTTATCTCTAACTATCGACGCGCTTTTGGATCATCAGATCGGCATTAGTGCGCTTGGCACTTTGACCATTAGGTTATAGTGTCAACAAATCCCTCATGTCGGTTTATAGGAGATCGTTGACAACACACTTCACCACACACTCATCAATCAATTTGGAACATTGGTCAACACCATCCACGGGATGATCAAGGAGACTATTTATGGCACTATAGCCCATGAGCCACCACAATGTCTGACATATCTCCCTGATACTCAGAATAGAATGCTACAGAATTAGTAGCACACACGATTGGCTCCATAGCCGCAAGGGACGATGAGGCTAGAGAAGCCGACCTTCTCGATCGGCCAAGAAGGAAATAGGGCGACCCAACCATCGGCCCCCGCTCGGGACTTGCCATCGAGTTTGCCATATAACCTTGAAAGAGGTGCGTCAGCGCCATTCCAAACAGCCCACCCTAGGTCAATAAGACAAGAGGCCACACAAGTCACATATGGTGTTGCAAGGAACGTGCTACCAGGCGACGTGCCTCTTAGGGGGGTAGTCAACGGTATTCATCAGGGGTACCATAGGACCGTGAACTTCGGAGCATAGCCTTATGTTGATGACGGGCAATATAGATATAATGCTACCCGTCTAGAGCAATATCAACAGGCCCCAATGCTTGACCGGTACCCAATGTCGGGGCAGAAAGAAGATCACTAGGTGAATCGGATCACAGAAGTTATTAGAGATCAATTTTGGTTGAAGCCCAAAGAGCAGACGTACATGTATCTGCGGCCGTATTTAGAGTGGTTCAACCGAGTACCGCTACCAGGCCGATACAAGGTACCTGGCTTCACCAAGTTCTCAGGACAAGACTCTGTCTCCACGATCGAGCACATCTGCTTTTCCTCACCCAGTGTGGAGAGGCATCGACCGATGAAGCATGGAGGGTATGATTTTTCCCGCTCTCCCTAATAGGATTGGCCATCATGTGGTTTGCCTCACTGCTGGTGGATTCCATCGGAGGATGGGTGGATTTGGAGAAGAATTTTCACTAGTATTTCTTCGACGACATTCAAGAGATGAAGCTCACCATGTTGACGACCGTGAAGCAAAGAATGGACAAGTCAGTACAAGATTATATCTAAAGGTTCCGAGACGTACGAAACAGATGCTATAATTCGAGCTTCAGTGACACCTAGTTGGCGGAGTTGGGGGATTTGGCAGAGTTGGCGTTTTAGGGACTCCTGAACCCAATTAAGTGTATACTTTCATCGCATGAGTTCGAGAGCCTCTCCCAACTAGTGCAAACGGTATCGGCACATGAGAACCGATTCCAAGAAGCAAAAAGATACAGGTATCGCAAGAAGGTGACATACACATAGGTGTATAGTTTGGACTCCAACGAGAGCAGTGATTCAGATGTAGAAGTCGGTATGGACGAATGGTCTAGAAATAAGAAACAAGTCGCATGCCCCCTGGGTAAAACCAGCCGATAAAGAGGAAAAGTATGACTTCAACATCAACAAGGCTGATAAAATATTCAATCTATTGCTTAATAAAAAGCAGATCCACTTGTCACGTGGGCACATGATACTGCCTACCGATGAACTGAAGAAGAGGAAATACTGCAAGTGGCACAATTCCCCATCGCATCACACTAATGAGTGCAAAGTGTTCAGGTAGCAGATCCAATTGGTCGTAGAGCAAGGCCAAATCATGTTCGATGATGGGAACAAGACGATGAATATCGACGGTCATCCGTTCCTAGTCAAAATGGTGCATGCGTACCACGTTGACGATCGGCATACAAAGAAGAGCAGACGAGCCAACAGTAGAATCACTTCTTCGGACCTCATTGAGAAATACCAAAGAAAGTCGAAGGAGAGGATGGACAACAAAGAAAACCATTGCTACTCACGTTTCAATCCTCATTGGAATTGTAAGTTCTTTAGGCTTGTGTTGGAACAAAGGGTTGTATCTACCATCAATGGATGACTGCCCGGGATGCGACACCAATGATACGACACAAGACAATCATCGACCTTATAACGTAAAGCCAAGGCCACATCATCAAGAAGCCATTCACCAAATGTTGTCACCACCGAGGGTATTAGCGCTCGAAAGGCTCGACAACGTCAACTCCGAGGAAATCTGCCAACCGGTCGATCGCAGTGCCGCACTAGAGAAGCCGCAATGGTGCCCCAGCAGTATTTTCATGAGGAGTTAGAAGAGAAGGGTCCAACATCTGTGACGAAGAGAATTTAAGACACAAAGGTGCGATGAATAAATGAATCGGCCCTAAAGGATCAAAAGTGAATGACGGGTAAAAGATAAAGTCGATCACGAGGATAAAAAATATGCGGGGGTAAACATGGTCTTCTTCCTTCCCGTCGATTATAGAGCCATCACATAAGATGACACATAATAGGTCGATACGAAGGCTCAATTAGTGTTCGATCCACAGCCAGCAGTTTTTGTCAAACTAGAAGACTTTGAGCATCATCATCTAAGACCTCTCTATATCAAAGGATTGGTTAATGGGAAGCTGATATCCAAAATGATGATAGACGGAGGGGCGGCTGTAAACTTGATGCCTTATTCCACCTTCCGTAAGCTTGGAAAAATGTCTAAGGACCTCATTAGAACTAATATGGTATCAAGGGAATTCGGCAGCAACTCGTTAGACACGTTGGGAGTGTTGAATGCATAACTCACGGTTAGGATCTTACAGTCTGTTGCTGGGGCGTGATTGGATACATGAAAATTTTTGCGTCCCCTCGACAATGCACCAGAGCCTAGTGCAGTTGGTCTACGATCAGGTGGAAACCATCCCCGCCGATAAATCAGTTAACATAGCTGTAGCCGATTTATAAATATGGAAGATAGAAGGAGTCGTCTGTCTGTCAGGAAAGGCTTGGGATGGAAACTTTCTTGAAGTATCAGATACTGGTATCAACCTGATCAATGATGAGCTGCCTAAGCTTGTCCTATAAATACGGCACCAAGAACGAAGGTTGGATTTGGTCAATACATTATCGCAACCGATGAACTAAGGGAATATAAGATTCGGAGCCGGCGATAAACCGAGGCCAACCGTCGTAAGTGCCCAGATCCCCGATGAGAGAAATGGATCGAAGGCTGCTACGTCGGAGATATAGGAAGAGGCCAAACAGGAAGCACTTAAGGAAATATTGAGCGATCATTCAAATGAAGCATAAAGTTCTTCACACAAAAACAGCTGATGCCGATGGTATCGCCTTCAGACGACCGATACGGAAGCATCGCCATTAGACGCAAAACACAAATGAGCTCTGTTGGTGTAACAGATTACGCTAACTGGTTCTCTAAGATTAAGAACTAACAAACAATGAGTTTGTGAAGCAAACTATCTCAAGCCTCTGAATTGGATAATATCTCGAAGTAGTTCGAAGTTGTGTATTGATTACCTGAATATTTGATGCCTATTACAGGGTGAAAAAGGGGGTATTTATAGGAAAAAACTCTAAGAAAAAGACCTTTTTACCCCTCAATTACAACTGACATATTGGAAACTATTCGGTACCACGAATAGGGCTAAAATAGTAAAATCTGTCCGGAGAGGATAGATAAGGCAGATGTCTCGTCAGTCTTGCTATTTTCCACTGTAGCGTCGAAGCCTTCATAGGATACCTTCGAATTAGGATTCGAAGTACCCTTCGAAGTACCGTGAACTTATGTTTCGATGCTGATGAATTGTCTTTCCCTGTTAATCTTAAAAGCCCTGGGGATGAAGTATTTCCCCCCAACAGTAGCCCCTTGAATACGCTTCTCCAATTTAACCTGTGTAGCAGGAGAGAAGTATACGCAAGAAATATTTTCATATTCAGGGAGTTAGAAAAATTTGAAGGTATTACAGTTATTCGAAGTGTCTTTGACATCGAAGTATATTCGATGAAAGCTTCGAACTGGGACTCATGTGTGAACGCTTCACAGGGAAATGAACCGCTGCGAAGGCAAAACATCGTGAAGAGTCGTTAATTTTGAGCCGTTACATTTCAAGTAGACGTTAGGCTCCTGGAAAAAGTAACGGTCAAAACGTTACCGCGGGTTCACACGTTTTTACTTCCTGGTCCAACCTGTCAGTAACAGAAGTTGAACCTGCAATGTGAACGCATGTTCGAAACGCAGTAACTAGCAGAAAGGCTATAAAAGAGGGGCCAAAGCCCATCGAAATTTTCTATAGAGCTTGACTTCTTAAGCTTCCTTTTTTTAACCTCCAAATTTTCCCCAATCTTTTGAGCAACCAACCCATGGCGACAACCAGCGCGACTATGCCAGCGGCGACAGGAACTCTGGTGTAGAGGCAGGCATGGGCGGCTTCAGCAGCGACATCCATGGCGGGAGCTCCGGGGAGTTCTTGGCCAAAGAATCCTCGGGAGCTCAGCCCACCGTCCAAGAAGCCAATGCCGCGGATCTTCATCCTTGGACAATCGACGAGCATGACGGACTCCATCGAGGAGGCGGTAAACAGGAAGTTGGGCCCCGGAATGAGGACTCGAGTCCTAGGAATGGAGTCGACACCAAAGCCGTGGAGCGGGGAAGTGGTGGTATTCGAGGCTTTATTTAAAGTCGGATTGGGACTTCCTGCGATTAATTTCTTGTCAGAGGTACTAGAGATGTTCCATGTTACCTTGCCACAGTTGTCCCCCAATGCCATAGCAAGACTGGCCATCTTCGAATGGGCCCTTCGGGCAGAAGGATGCGAAGGGAGATCAGAGGTCTTCACCACCACTCATGAAGCCTCCTGCTAGCCGAAGCGGCAAGACGGACCCGGAGACACCATGGTGTTGACGGCGTTCGGGAGTGTTAACTTCCAACTTTGGAAGGAGCACGCGCAGCATTTCCCGGTGAAGGCTATCAACCACCGGTGGTACACCAACTGGATCCTCCGGTGGTTCTACACCGAAGTCGGAGAGGACTCCAGCCTCGCGGGGCCTCTTCAAGAAATCTGGTACCAGAAGGAGGCCGAGGTTACTCTGAACCCAAGCTTACTTTCAACGCGGCTTGGGTTGCTTTCTTCAACAGATAGTCGTATGAGCATGCGGGATCTGGCAGAGGAATTCATCGCCCTTCGGATCACGCCTCTCAGAGCCGATTGGCCGATTGCGTTTCAAAACACTTCGGAGGGGGAGCTTCGAAGCCTAGGTAAGTCTTCGCATTTTCTGCATTAACACATTAGAAAATAGATAACATACTTAATGGAATGCTACCTCTTTTTAGCGGCTCCTTTGGTGCTAGCTCTAGAGCAGATCACAAGGTCCACCAAATGGGTGCTTAGGGCCTCTATGGTGGTGGAGAAACAACGAAGGGTGGAGCTGGTGGGAAGCTGGGAGCGCTTCAACAGGGTGTGGAGTGCTCTTGGGATGGAGCCTCCCCCTCTACCAGATTTCGACTCTATCGGAGTGGCCCCTTGGAAGAGGAAAACCACCGCCGAGCCCTCAAAGAAGACCACCAAGACCCCCGTCAAGAAGGGGAAGAATACAATGAAGCCTCTTCCTCAACCATCTCTAGTGTCTTCGCCTTCCTCTCTGGACATTCAGAGTGTAGGACCGAAAGTAGCGACCAGAGGGGGGGGATGAATGGGCGCCTAAAAATTCTTTCGAATCTATGGCCTTCTCCCAACACCCAACGCTCCTCAAAGAACTAAGCAGCAAAGCTTGAACAGATTGCCTAAGTCTAAAGGTATCTAGCCTAGAAAAGACTGGTGTCATTACCGTGCTAATCAGGTAGATAAACAAAATATTGAACACATGGCAAATCAAATGTTGGACCGGAAACGGCGACCAGAGGAGGGGGGTGAATGGGAGCTTTTAAAATTTCAGACTAAAATAGCCTTCTATTTTAATTCAATCTTCTACGGAACAGGCTTCGAACACACCCTTCGAAGTTCTTGTTCGGAGGTATTTTACAGCTCTGAATACAGGCTTCGCAAGGAGCAAAAGTTCGAAGCCAAGAAGACTTCGCTCCACCCACAACCCCAAAAAATCAACTCTGCTAAGTCAGTGCAGGCTCCGCACACAGGGTTCTTCGAGCAGGCTTCGCACTTCACCCTTCGCAAGAGCGGACTACCCTCTGAAGACTTCGACCAAATACTTAGCGACAGCAACTTGTACTGGGCTTCGTACTTCGATGGTCTAAACGCACACTAAACAGACTTCGCCGAGGACTTCGACAAGGGAAGAAAAATGGGCTTCGATCAGGGCTTCGCTAGTAAACAGGGAGGTCTAGCCTTCAGTTTACACAAAGCGAACACACACTGAAAAACACACTTCGCTCAAACACACTTCGCCCAAATAGGCTTCGGTGCACTACCTCAAGTCAATCAAAGTGACACTTAAGAGATCGAAGCATGCATCGAGGTATGCAAACAAGCTCAAGCAAAAATGAACACAGAATCAAAACTTCGATGCTTGAACAAGGAACACGAAAATTGAACTCACAGGATGAATACAGAGAGTGTGGTGGCTAGTACAGGAGTTCTACAATGATTGCCCAAAGTGTTAAATGTGACCTACCCAGCCTCCACTATTTATACCCACTATTGACCCATGTGAATTGACTACTTTACCCCTAGGGTTTACATTGGATTTGTCTCATCAGAACAGAGGGGTACAAAAGGTAGTCTACTTTATTTGGAGGTTACTTTTGTCAGCTTTGCAAGGGGGACAGCGTCAGCTTTTTGTAGAGCAGACACTGTCAGCCTTTACAACCTTTGATTTTCTGAAGCCCCCCTTCGCACGCGAGGGGTGCGGTAGCTTCGGTGAAAAATCCTTGAGCCTGACGGCCTTCGCTTCACCGAAGTCAGCATTCGATACAGTGACGGTTTTGAGCCGAAGCCGTCAAAGCCCTTGGGCCTTCGCTTCAACACCTTCAGAGTGGACCACCACGGCTTCGCAGCTTCTCCCAACTCGAACTCCGTCAGTCTGTGTACCAAAGCCATGCATGGCCGAAGTACCTCAAGTCATCCTCACCCCGGAGCCAGCCTTGCTCCGAAGCCTGCTTCACTCCGAAGCCCCACCTTCGGAGTTCCACCCTTCGAAGTCCCTCCTTCGTCCAAGGCCTCCGCATGAAGCATTCCATGAGCACTTCGTCGCAGTGTCTCTCCCCGAGCACACTCCTCGATGAGCCTCACCCAGACCATGCCTTTGATGCACCTCGACTTCTGAGACCTTCGTCGGGTATAGCTTCGAGTGTATCCCTCCGGAGCACACTTCAAACACCTTGCCTCTGCTGAGGACTTGAACCTCCATACTCCGAAGTCACTCCATTCGGAGTACCCTTCGAAGTGCCTCACCTCTGAGGACTTCGTCTTGGAGTACCTTCACTCGGAGCCACGCTCCGCACTTACTGCCTTCTCCTGGCGCACCTCGACCCGAGGTCCGACATTGACCCCTTCGCAGCCTTCATTACGGAGCTCCCTGCTCCCCTGGCATCAAGCCTCCCGCTTGACCCAGGTTCACCTGCTACAAACCGCCCGTCGCCTCCGAAGTCCCCTGCGCACCACAGACAAGCAAGTCCCCTCCGTACTGTCAGACCCCTCCGACAGACACACTCCGTTGCAACAGCTGCAGCAACCAGACCCACCGAACCCTTCGGTGAAACAACCTCCGAACACCTTCAGAGAGCCAACCTCCGAACCCCTTCGGAGGGACCCCTTCGAATCAGAGGGTAAACATTGTCAATCACTCATCACAGACTCCGAAACCAACCCTTGGTTTCTCAATCTCCCTCTTGATGAGTGCATTGACAACCAAATTCAAGTTCAAGAAAATTTGAAAAATTTCAGCTCACAAGTGACCATAAAAACTCAGAAAAGAGCCAAATCATGTCACTTGACAAAAGAAAATTTTCCTCCCCCTTTTCAAAAGAGTTTAAGCCCCTTTGCAAGATAAAAACTCCTCCTGAGTAATTTTGCCCCCTTGCAACAGAGAACTCAAAAATTTCACCCCCTTTGGCAATGCAAGCATCAAGGAGCATGTAAAAGATGCATAGCGCCGAATTGGGCAGAATTGCAAAGACATATAAAACAAAAATATGCCAATATTAATATCAATTATCATGTGCTCAACTCAATTTAACATTCTCTAAAAACATGATGACAGCATGTGATTTTATCATTTTGAAATAAAAGCATCACCACTCAATCAAGGTAATTAGACAAGTAAAGCAGGGACTGCGCAAAGCTAGTCAATTTCTACTCTAGACAGACAAGTCCAGTTCAAATGGAGCATTGAAAGCAAACTTGATGATCAATGAATTTTGTTGTTCTTTTCATAATGCCAGGGGTTATTTGTTTGTCCACCTTATACTTTCCAATCAGGCCAAGCCTAGGCATGAAAGCCATCAGAAGCTTAAGGCAGTGATTTTGGCATACACTACACTATCCCAGTTTAGACCAATGTGCAATGGTAAGCAGTCTAAAATAGAGTAGTGCGACAAACAAACCCACCTGGATCTTTTCACTTGTAGCATGCAAATCATGGAGTTTTGATTTGTTTTTTTTTAATTTAGTGACCAAATTTTTTAGCGCTTGATGAATCTCCATGAATACAATTTTTCAAGTTGCAAAGTTTAGCATCAAGAGAAAAAGAGTCTTGCTATCAAGCAGATAAAAGATAGCTAAAGCAGTCCTACACATGCTTTCACCCTTCTCATTATGATCTCTGAGAAAATGATATCGCACATCAATGTGTTTGGTTCTGGAGTGCTGAACCGGGTTGTTTGCAATACAAATAGCACTAGTGTTATCACAGAAAAGTGGAACATTCTTATAATCTAACCCGAAATCCCGCAAAGTGGAAACCATCCACAAAATCTGAGAGCAACTGCTAGCTGCAGCAACATATTCGGCCTCAGCCGTCGATTGTGCAACACTAGACTATTTGCGGGAAGACCAGCAAACCAGTGAAGTACCCAGAAAATGACAAGTACCAGAGGTACTTTTCCTATCAATCCTACACCCAGCAAAATCCGCATCAGAATAACCTCGAAGACACAAAGAGGAAGACGCTGAATACCAAATGCCGAACTCGACGGTATGTTTGAGATACCTGAGAATGCGTTTTACCGCTTGGCGGTGCGAAGCTCGTGGTGAATCCTGAAAACGAGCGCACAGACACACTGCGAAGTGTATGTCCGGCCTTGTAGCAGTCAAGTAGAGGAGGGACCCGATCATGCTTCGGAACTCCTTCTGATCTACGGCTTCTCCATCTTCGTCAGGATCCAATGCTACAGATGTAGCCATTGGAGTGGCGAGTGGCTTCACATCAGCCATGTCGAACTTCTTGAGCAGGTCCTTGGTGTACTTTGTCTGGTGGATGAAAGTACCTTGTTTGCTTTGCTTGATTTTCAAACCAAGGAAAAATGTGAGTTCGCCCATCATGGACATCTCGAACTCCCTGCTCATGGCATCTGCAAACTCGGCAACCAAAGCATGAGAAGAGCCACCAAAGATGATATCATCCACATAAATCTGAACTAGGAGGAAATCTTTGCCATGCTTGAGAGTGAACAGGGTTTTATCAAATGATCCCATCAAATACCCCTGCTCAAGCAGAAAAGACATAAGTCTGTCATACCATGCCCAAGGGGCCTGCTTGAGTCCATAAAGAGCCTTATGAAGTTTAAGGACTTTATGTGGGTATTTGGGGTTTTCAAAACCAGGGGGTTGTTTTACATAAACATCTTCGCCTATGGAACCATTAAGAAAAGCACTTTTGACATCCATTTGATAGAGTTTAAATCCCCGGGATGTCGCAAAGGCAAGCAAAATCCTAATGCCCTCAAGACGAGCAACCGGTGCAAAAGTTTCAGTAAAATCAATCCCTTCTAATTGAGAATAACCCTGAGCTACAAGTCTAGCCTTGTTTCTAACTATAGTCCCATCCTCCCCTTGTTTGTTTTTGAAAATCCATTTTGTTCCAATGAAATGAACATTTGGTGGAGGATCAACTAAAGTCCAGACATGGTTTCTCTCAAAATTTTCAAGTTCTTCATGCATGGCATTGATCCAACTAGAATCAGAAAGTGCATGACTAACATCTAAGGGCTCGAAAGAAGCAACAAAAGCGGAATCAATGAAATGAGGATGAGAACGTGTTACCCTTTGATCAAGCTCACCAATGATCTGCTCGGGACAATGCATCCTTTGAACATGCTGTGAAGCCTCACAGCGGGATGCAGTCTCCCCCTCAACTTGTGCGTTGGAGTGGTCCAAGATGACCGATGTCGAGGTAGTTGCTTCGGGACGTTGTGCCGAAGTGGTCGAAGCGGGGTCGGCTTCGGGGGTTGATGTCGAAGGTAATAGGGGTTCATCCTCGAAATCTCCGGGATCTTCTTCGAAGATAGTCTGTTCCATAACATGTTCATTTGCCTGTTCAAAAGCAGAACTAACAGAGGGGGTTGATTCATCAAACGTCACATCACATGACTCGATGACAGTGTTAGTCTCCAAATTATAAACACGATAAGACTGACCATGTGTAGTGTAACCCAAAAAGATCACGTCAGAAGAGCGCGACTCAAATTTGTCCAAATTTCCACGTTTTAGGATAAAGCAACGACAGCCAAAAACTCGAAGATGAGTAACCTTGGGCTGTCTCCCAAAACATAGCTCATAAGATGTCAAATTTAAAATTGAGCGCAAGAAGATTCTGTTTGAGATGTAACAAGCAGTGTTCATGGCCTCAGCCCAGAATTTTCTAGGAGTCCTATGCTCATCGAGCATCGTCCTAGCCATCTCAACCAAAGTGCGGTTCTTTCTCTCAACAACACCGTTCTGTTGAGGAACCCGCGGAGCAGAGAATTGATGTTCTATGCCATGCTCCATGCAAAAGTCAACAAAGAGACTATTTTTGAACTCAGTGCCATTATCACTTCTAATGAATTTCAATGCACTAGGGAGTTTAGTGAAAAGTCGCAAAGCCAAGCTCCAAAAGTGTGAAAACACTTCATCCTTGCTGGCAAGAAAGAAGACCCAAGAGTAGCGAGAGAAATCGTCAACAATGACTAACACATACCACTTGTCGCCTAAAGAACTAACCCGAGAAGGACCTACCGTGTCCATGTGGAGAAGTTCTCCGGGTTGTTCAGTCATCACTGTGGTGACTGGCGAGTGCAAAGCGGCAATCATTTTTCCATGTCGACAAGGAGCACAAACTAAATTCTTCTCAAACTTGAGCTTGGGAAATCCTCGGATCAGACCTAGGGCACTCAGACGAGCGAGCAACTCAAAGCTCATATGCCCTAGTCTCCTATGCCACTTCCAAAGCTCAGAAGTAGAATGTGCAACAAGACAATGAGAAGAACCAGATGTCTCAGAAAAATCAGCTCCAAAAACTCTCCCAACACTAAAGATCTTACAGACAACAACGCCATCAGAATTGAGTACTTGCGAAGTATCGCGATGAAATCGCACTTCGAAACCCTCATCAAGCAACTGAGATACAGAAAGCAAATTGTATCCCAGGTTTTCAACCAAAGCAACATCTTTGAGAGTGAAATTCGAGTTAATTCTTACCACACCATTACCTTTCACTCTACTCCTTGGATTGTTGCCGAAGGTGATATGTTCCTTTTGCTTGGTTGTGGTGAGGCTGGAGAACCATGCTGCATCTCCGGTCATGTGGCGTGAACAACCGGAGTCCATGATCCATGTGCCCTCCAAGCCTCGGTCTATTGCCTAGACAAGATAAGAAAATCTCGATCGCTCAGTGCTGGGGTGAGTGAAAATATAACGAGGCCTCCAGCACTGAGTGATATGAGTAGTATGAACAGTAAAAGTAGACTATCTACGCACATGATAATCAGAATGATGCAAAGTGCGAGGTCTACCTACATGCTGTGATCTAACAACATGATGAGGTCTCCTACTCTGATGAGGTACAAAGCTACTCGCCCGGGGTCTACCACCATATGGAGCATGGTGAACACCTCGAGGAGCAAAACTTCTCCGAGAAGCACGAGGGGCCTCGAAAACATGACGAGAGTAAAACTCAGACTCATGCATACCTAAAGATGGGTAATGCATGTCCTGGAAACTCATCGCCTGTGAGCGTCGCTCATCCTTGATGCGACGAAAATAGAACCCAACCAAATGACCCGCCCGCTGACAGTAGGAACAATGGAAAATTCTCCTAAGGGCACTCTCATGGGTCATAGGAGCAACTCTCACAGGCTCCCTAGGCTTTTGCTGAGTGGTTTTCTTGGGAGGGATTTTCTTGGCAGGAGGAGTGGTTTTCTTTGGTGTCTGGGTAGGCTTTTTGGCTGATGGAGTGTCTAACAGAGCTCTCTCCTTCTCTAAGGTAGTGGGTGAGGTAAAAACAGTTTTGTTCTTACTGTCTGAAGGAATCCTCTCAAAACCCAAACCTAGAGCTACCCATGCTCTGTCAGCACACATCTTGGTTTTGGCCAAGAGCAAGTCCATCCTACCCTTCCCCTCAGTGCATTTGTTAACCACAGAAAGGAGGTACTCATTTTTAGTCATAAGATTTTCAGCTCGCTCTCTAACAGTGCCTAGCTGGTCCTTAAGGGTTATGCAAGTGTCACACACAGGCTGCACATCCTTAGAACTACCGGCCCTCTCCAATCTAGCCTCTAAATCATGAACATTCTCATCACGTAAATTAATGCTCTCACGTAATAAAGATCAATTCATGCATTCAATTATATCATGAGGTCTAGAATCAACCACCAAAAGCTGCTTTTGTGCAGTCTCAAGCTCAGATAGAGTTTGAGCATGTGTAGAACGCAACTGAGCAAGCTCACCCATGACATCAGTACAAGATTCACATTCAGCATCATTAACTTTAGACTTAAGCATGGCATAATCAGTAGAAACAGATTCTAGCCTAAGTCTAAGGTCTTTTCTTTCTCTAGCGGCTTGCACAAGTAATCTATCCTGACCGAGAACTACTTCATTCAGCTCATCTAATTTAATTGAAAGCTGGTCATAGGATAGTGGTACCTCAGATGAGTCAAGCTCATCGCTGTTGTGATCGCTGTCGGCCATGAAGCAGAGGCCGGTGAAATCTCGTCCCTTCTTGTCCTTCTTCTCCTCTTTCCTTGGGGACTCCTCCTCCTCGGAGCTCGACTCCTCAGTTGAGGAAGTGTTGATGTCGCTGAGAGCAGCAACAAATGCTCTAGAAGTGGCTTTGGATACTCTCTTAGCCACCTTGCCGCGCTTGCCCTTCACAAAGGGTTTCCTCTCCTTCTTGTGGTATTTTGGGCGCTCACTCTCATCTCTCTTCTTGAGTTTAGGACAAGTTGCCTTGATGTGAGAGGTGTCGCCACACTCAAAAAAACCACTAAAACCACCTCTCCTCTGATCCCGTCTCTCATGGTGAAAACGGGTGAACCTTCTGGCAATGAGAGCAAGATCATCATCATCCAGAGTATCCACCTGCTCCTTAGTGACGGAGGCCAGGGAGGACAAAGCAAAACCATCTACAAGAACACAAGTGCCCGATGTGCTTGGTTCTGCAGTGGTGCCACGGCTAGTGCTGGAAACCAGTGCCAATGGCTGTGGCAAGGAGTTCCTATGCACTGCAAGAGATGCCTTGGCAATCTCTATGGACTTCAGCTTGCTGAAGAGCTCATCACAGGTCAATGTGTCATAACCTGCGGATTCCTCAATGCTGGATATCTTCACTTCCCAAATGCTACGATCAAGAGCATAGAGAAGCTTGATAGCCCTATCATGATCATTGTAAGCAAACGTCCCGTTGGACCGCAAGTTACTCACTATCGCATCAAAGCGAGAAAACATGGCATCTATAGATTCACTAGGTGCCTGGACAAACAGTTGATACTGTTGATTGTATGTGCTTTGGCATCTGGCCTTAATCTGAGTAGAGCCCTCATGAAAAATAGTGAGTGTAGTCCAAATTTCCCTAGTTGTCCTAAGGTGCTGCATCCTATCAAACTCACTCCGGCTCAAACCAATGAACAGTATATTTCTTGCCTTGGAGTTGGCATTATACTGATCCTTCTCCGTTTGAGAGGTGCGAGTATCAGGGATGGAGTATTGTGAGTCCACAATCTCCCAAATTGCATTTTCTTGGCTTAGAAAGTAAGCCTCCATGCGCAACTTCCAGTATGCAAAATCAGTCCCATCGAACAGAGGAATTTTACTAACTCTGTCCATGTCGCCAACAGATCACAAAACTAGTGAATGGGAGCAGAGGGGGTGAATGGGAGCTTTTAAAATTTTAGACTAAAATAGCCTTTTGTTTTAATTCAGTCTTCTGCGGAACAGGCTTCGAACACACCCTTCGAAGTTCTGGTTCGGAGGTATTTTACAGCTCCGAATACAGGCTTCGCAAGGAGCAAAAGTTCGAAGCCAAAAAGACTTCGCTCCACCCACAACCCCGAAAAATCAACTCTGCTAAGTCAGTGCAGGCTCCGCACACAGGGTGCTTCGAGCAGGCTTCGCACTTCACCCTTCGCAAGAGCGGACTACCCTCTGAGGACTTCGACCAAATACTTAGCGACAGCAACTTGTACTGGGCTTCGTACTTCGAAGGTCTAAACGCACACTAAACAGACTTCGCCGAGGACTTCAACAAGGGAAGAAAAACGGGCTTCGATCAGGGCTTCGCTAGTAAACAGGGAGGTCTAGCCTTCAGTTTACACAGAGCGAACACACACTGAAAAACACACTTCGCTCAAACACACTTCGCCCAAATAGGCTTCGGTGCACTACCTCAAGTCAATCGAAGTGACACTTAAGAGATCGAAGCATGCAGCGAGGTATGCAAACAAGCTAAAGCAAAAATGAACATAGAATCAAGACTTCGATGCTTGAACAAGGAACACAAAAATTGAACTCACAGGATGAATACAGAGAGTGTGGTGGCTAGTACAGGAGTTCTACAATGAATGCCCAAAGTGTTAAATGTGACCTACCCAGCCTCCACTATTTATACCCACTATTCACCCATGTGAATTGACTACTTTACCCCTAGGGTTTACATTGGATTTGTCTCATCAGAACAGAGGGGTACAAAAGGTAGTCTACTTTATTTGGAGGCTTCTTTTGTCAGCTTTGCAGGGGGGACAGCGTCAGCTTTTTGCAGAGCAGACACTATCAGCCTTTACAGCCTTGGATTCTTCTGAAGCCCCCCTTCGCACGCGAGGGGTGCGGTAGCTTCGGTGAAAAAGCCTTGAGCCTGACGGCCTTCGCTTCACCGAAGTCAGCGTTCGATACAGTGACTGTTTTGAGCCGAAGCCGTCAAAGCCCTTGGGCCTTCGCTTCAACACCTTCGGAGTGGACCACCACGGTTTCGCAACTTATCCCAGCTCGAACTCCGTTAGTCCGTGTACCAAAGCCATGCATGGCCGAAGTACCTCAAGTCATCCTCACCCCGGAGCCAGCCTTGCTCCGAAGCCTGCTTCACTCCGAAGCCCCACCTTCGGAGTTCCACCCTTCGAAGTCCCTCCTTCGTCCAAGGCCTCCGCATGAAGCATTCCATGAGCACTTCATCGCAGTGTCTCTCCCCGAGCACACTCCTCGACGAGCCTCACCCGGACCATGCCTTCGATGCACCTCGACTTCTGAGACCTTCGTCGGGTATACCTTCGAGTGTCTCCCTCCGGAGCACACTTCGAACACCTTGCCTCTGCTGAGGACTTGAACCTCCATACTCCGAAGTCACTCCATTCGGAGTCCCCTTCGAAGTGCCTTGGCTCTGAGGACATCGTATCGGAGTACCTTCACCCGGAGCGACGCTCCGCACTTACTGCCTTCTCGTGGCGCACCTCGACCCGAGGTCTGACCTCGACCCCTTCGCAGCCTTCGTGACGGAGCTCCCTACTCCCCTGGCATCAAGCCTCTCGCTTGACCCAGGTTCACCTGCTACGAACCGTCCGTCGCCTCCGAAGTCCCCTACGCACCACAGACAAGCAGACAAGTGTATCCAGTACCCCGGAGACCTCTCCGAGTGAACAACCTCCAATACACACTCCGGTGTACCGCCCAAAGTACCGAGACCTTCGGTACAGCCAATCATCGTGTACTATCGGACCCCTCCGACAGACACACTCCGCTGCAACAGCTGCAGCAACCAGACCCACCGAACCCTTCGGTGAAACAGCCTCCAAACACCTTCGGAGAGCCAACCTCCAAACCCCTTCGGAGGGACCCCTTCGAATCAGAGGGTAATCATTGTCAATCACTCATCACAGACTCCGAAACCAACCCTTGGTTTCTCATCAAACTTCTCAGCAGATGATCTAAGGATGCATGAAGAGAGATGAGAAGTTACGGTCCAAATTTGTCTCCTATTCGAAATTTGGCGAAGCCTGCTTCGCTATGTCGAAGCCTGCTTCGAAGTCCCTTGTCGAAGTGTAGCGAAGGTGGTCGTTGAAGTGCCGAAGGTGTGTTAAGTCTAGCCTAGTTCAAGTGTAGCAGAGAGCGAAGTATGCTTCGAAACGAAGTATGAATGTATCGAAGTTTGCTTCGAACAGTGTACTTCGAAGCCTAAACTTCGATCAGAAAACTTCGAACTAAGTTCACAGAAAAACAACCTTCGAAAGAGAAGCGAAGCTAAACACGCAGCAACAAGACCAAATCGAAGGCTACACTCTATCTTCGAAGCTACCTTTGATTGAGGTATGACTACTGAAATGATGACCTTCGACACACAGACCAACTTTGTAACGAAGTTTGTAGGTGTTGTCACACAAGAAGTCGAATCCCACAACCACACTTCAAAAAGCAAACCTCGAACTCACAAACTGAGACCTTCGTAAAAGACAGCACCGGAAAAATCTCAGGGAACACACATCCAGCGAAGTCTACCAGAAAGACATGCTTAGGAGCTCACTTCGAGGCCTGTCAAAGTATTGACTTCGTAACGCTCAAGTCGGAGTACACCTTCGCAAGAACTGTCGAAGTATGCTGACAGAATAGAAACAAAACACAGAACACACTTCGAAGCAAGGTTCACAGTTCAAAATCGGAGTCCTAGCGAAGCCTTCAAAGAAGTCAGGTCGAAGCCTGCTCCACAGAACAGAAGGACTTCGCGCGAACGAGGGGGCTTCGCCAAAAACAGCCAGAAAGAGACAATGTCTTGTCTACTCGATCAAAAAGGCTACGCAAGAAAAGCAAGGCTAGAGTACTAGTGTACTGTTGCTACAGGAAAGTAGTACTACTTGCTACAGTTCACAAGAACTAGTACTGACGTGAAGAACAGAAGCATTCAGAGGAGCGCATGAGCTATAGATTAAACAATACGAGCACAACAACCGAAGCTTCAGAACCACAAGAAAAATATCGCTGCACACAAGAATCACAGCACGCATGAACACAGAAACAGGAAGAAACCAAAACCACGAAGAAGAATGTTCTTGGCGGCACGCATGCATGAGCAGGAGAATGAGCAGGGAAACCAGAAGAATAAAAGTGACCCTCTTGATTAAAAAATGAATTCTGGAAGGGTGACCTAACCCTAGGGATTGGGGCCCTATTTATAGGCTGCCCAATACTAGGAATATTCCACCAGCCCCTTAGGGTTTTTACAGACGCTAAAATAAAGGAAAAGACTAAAGTGCCCTTAGGATTTTTTACAGACTCGACTGACTGACATTGGGCCTAGGGACAAAATAGAAAATTCCTATTTACAGATGACTTATCCAGAAGCTAAGCTTTCGTAGCGACTACGGTTTCTCTTCTGGACAGTCCGATACAAGATCAGCGGTCGTCAGTTTTGCGCCGAAACTAACAAAGCCTCCACCGACTTTGCACCAGGTACCCGGATTGGGCCGGCCCGATTCCGTAGCTCTCTCAGCCCGGCAATCACTCACCGCCCGTGTACCTGAGTCAATCCTGGTCAACAGCCTAGTGGGTCTTCTGCTGCTCCTAGCTCTTGTACCCGGATTGGGCCAGCCTGACTTCGCGGCCCCTCTGCCCGACAGTCGCTCGCTGCCCGTGTACCTGAGTCACACGCGGCCCATGAAACATCAGATCTCCTTTCTTCTTCTATCCTCTTTGACTATCGTTGATAATGACTCATCACATCTGGAGCCTATGAGGCCCACGCTATTCAGCATGGCTCCTCAATCTCCCCCTTGATGAGTGCATTGTCAACACTTCATTTCTTCAGCTCTTCAGTACCTGCGAACACATGTGGAAACACAAAAAAAAACACAAGAAAGCAAAGAAGAAGAAAATAAAGTAAAAGTTTAACCCTAATGACAAAAAGCCGAACAAAAGCAAGAAGTGGTCATTATGGTTAACCAAAGGTAAAAGCAAACAACGAGTGCAATCTCAGAATCATCAACAAGGATAACAAGAGTAAGGGCAAACGGAACAAAAGCTCCCCCTTGAATTCTTATCCCAAAATTTCTCCCCCTTGTTGAAAAGTGAACTCATCAAGCACTCGAAAAAGACACGGACACCCCCTGAAACACAACTCCCCCTCAAAATATGCAATGACTGCAACTGGGGTGCATGTGGAGTGAATAAAGCATGCTTCTCAGATATGATTGACTGCAATTACAACATCTAACAGATACAACAAAAGACATATTGTCTAAGATACATGGCATGATCAGTGCAACAGATGATATCTAAAGAAAGTCATTAGCACGCATTTTTCAGTTTTTGCAAACAAAAGCATCACCAAATTTTCCAGATGACAAGCAAGGTAAAGCATGAGATGTAGAAGCTAATTGATATATACCAAGATAAGCATTGTCCAAAAACAAAGTGCTTCAGCAAACTTGTTGTCATTTCAATTTTCAGGCTTTTTCTTTTTCCTTTTTCATTTTTGCTAGGGGTTATTTGCATGTCAAACCTTATGCTGACCGACCAAGTCAAGCCTAGGCCAGAACTGGACCATCAGAAGCATAAGACATTGATCTTGGCATACACTACACTGTCCTAGTTAATACCAAAGTGCTATGGTACGCAGTCCAGAACAATGCAATGCGACAAAGCAAACCCACCTGGATCTTTTCAAGTTATGGATAAAAGGCATGGAATTTTCATTTTTCTTGATTTTTCATCATTTTTATAGCACATGTCCTAAAGCAGAAAGATGTTCAAGTTGCATGTTTGCATCTAAGTGAGGAACTAGCTACAAGGCATATAACGGATAGCAAGAACATTCAGCCTACGCATGCTAGTTACCAGAAGCAATGGTGATCATGTTTTCAAGTTTAAAGCATAAAAGCCATGCACATGATAGATATCAGACATATCAAGTGAACTGAACCAAAGCATGATCATTGACAAGTATTCAAAAGCATGTACCAGCTAGAATAAGTAAAGCAGTTCAATCATATAATAGAAGCAACTCAAAAGTGTGATATGTGAATATGCAAGATATGAACACACACAAAAAGTCTCAAGAAAAGAGTAAAGAAGAAGGAAAATTGATTCAAAATATCCTAAAAAGGATACACAACACCCAAATCCCCTCGTAGACGCTCAAAAGTAGACTGATCTAGGGGTTTGCTGAAAATGTCAGCCAACTGATGATGGGTATCAACATGAACAAGGTCAATGACACCTTTCTCATATTGATCCCGCAGAAAATGAAAGCGCACATCAATATGTTTGGTTTTTGAATGGAGACAAGGGTTTTTCCCTACACTAATTGCACTGGTGCTGTCGCAAAACAATTTTACTCTGGTAGGAAAGAACAACCCAAAGTCTCGCAGAGTGGAAATCATCCAAACCTACTGTGAGTAGCAGCTAGCAGCAGCTACATACTCAGCCTCAGTGGTCGAAAGAGCAACTCCAGATTGCTTTCGAGAAGACCAAGAAACAAGGGAAGAACCAAGGAACTGGCAAGTACCGGAAGTCGACTTGCGATCCAACCAGCACCCACCAAAGTCGGCATCCGAAAAGCCAGATAAATCAAGAGATGATGATGCTGAATAATAAAGACTGAGATCAGGTGCATAAGTGAGATACCTGAAGATGCGCTTGATAGCCTGCCGATGAGACGCGCGTGGTGAAGACTGGAAACGCGCGCAAAGTCCCACGGCGAACTGTATGTCCGGTCTTGTTGTCGTTAAGTATAGCAGCGAACCGATCATCCCCCGAAACTCCCTCTCGTTGACCTTGACGCCGCTCTCATCCTTGTCCGGACCCCCAGATGTGCCCATCGGGGTCATCTACGGCTTCAACTCCGCACCAAAGTCAAATTTCTTAAGCATGGCATGAGTGTACTTACCTTGGTGGATGAAGGTGTCGTCCTTGGTCTGCTTGATCTGGAGCCCTAAGAAATACTTGAGCTCACCCATGAGGCTCATCTCAAACTCGCTGTGCATCTGCTTAGAAAACTTGGACACAAGAGAATCAGTAGTATCGCCAAAAATAATATCGTCCACGTAAATCTGAGCGACTAAAAAATCTGAAGCAACTCTGAGAAAGAAAAGAGTTTTATTCACAGAACCCATCATAAAGCCCTTCCCCAACAAAAATTGCTTCAACCGGTCATACCAAGCCTAGGGGCTTGTTTCAACCCATATAAAGCTTTTTGCAATTTAAAAACATGTCGAGAAAACTTAGGGTTCTCAAAACCGGGGGGCTGCCTAACATACACTTCCTCCTCTATATACTCGTTCAGAAAAGCACTCTTGACGTCCATTTGAAAAAAGCTTAAAACCCTTTAAAACGACAAACGCTAAAAGAATGCGAATGGACTCAAGACGGGCAACAGGGGCGAAAGTTTCTTCAAAATCAATGCCCTCTTTCTGGCAAAAACCCTGGGCAACTAGCCGAGCTTTGTTGTGCACCACAACCCCATCTTCACCTTGTTTGTTCTTGAACACCCACTTGGTGCCTATGGGGTTGCATCCTGGTGGCGGCTCAACTAGTGTACAAACCAGATTGCGGAAAAAATTCTCAAGCTCTTCTTGCATAGCATTAATCCAATTAGAATCAGAAAGAGCATGAGAAACGTCTCTGGGCTCAAAAGATGCAACAAAGCAGATTCAGCAAACACAGCAAGAGAGGTACCAGATGAACGCAAAGTTCTCTCAGTCAAATCACCAATGATGAGCTCTGAGGGGTGATCACGCTGAATTTCTCGGGATCCCTGGTGATCTGAAGTCACCTCACCGGAGTCAGCAGCTGGCACCTCTGGACTCGACTGAAGGGGCTCGATCGAAGTGGAACAAGTGATCAGAGGTCCGCCCTCATCCTCAGTCGAAGTCTCAGAAGGTGTGGGCTCTGCAGGAGGTGCAGGAGGTGCAGAAGGCCCACCCTCATCAACCGCTGGAGTATCCTCATCTTCTTCGAAGATGGACTCTCTAAGCTCATCATCTCTAGAAAGCTCAAAAGAATGAGTCAAAGAAGGCAAGGACTCCTCAAACGAAACCTCACAAGTCTCGACAAGCTGCTGGGAGTCGAGGTTCCAATCTCGAAAGCCTCGAGAATGCAAAGCATAATCAAGAAAAACACCATCCCAACAACGAGACTCAAACTTGTCCAAATGCCCTCCCTTCTTGAGCACAAAGAACTTGCAGCCAAACGCTCGCAAGTGGCTCACCTTGGGCTGTCTGCCAAACAGCAACTCGTATGAGGTCTTACCTAGGTAAGCTCGAAGAAAAATGCGGTTGGCCAGATAGCAAGCCGTGTTCATGGCTTCAGCCCAAAAACGCCTAGGAGTCATGTGCTCATCGAGCATCGTCCTGGCCATCTCGACTAGCATGCGGTTCTTTCGTTCCACAACGCCATTCTGTGGGGGAGTGTAAGGAGCAGAAAACTGATGGTCAAGACCCTGATCACTACATAAGCTGACGAACTGAGAGTTCTTGAACTCAGAGCCGTTGTCGGAGCGAATTGCTCACATCCGACCATTGTTCTCATTCTTCAGCTTTAAAATGAGGTCATGAACAAAATGAAAAGTCTCATCCTTATATTCCAAAAAGAAAACCCACGAGAATCGAGAAAAGTCGTCAACAATAACAAGTGCGTACCACTTCCCACCGATTGAGCGTACCTGAGCTGGACCGACAGTGTCCATATGTAATAGCTCACCCGGATACGAAGTCATCACCTGAGTGACAGGTGAGTGGGATGCGGCAACCATTTTCCCATGACTACAGGGATGACAAACTAGATCTTTCTCCATTTTAAGCTTGGGCAATCCTCGGATGAGGTCCATAGAGCTTAATCTGACTAGCAGATCAAAACTCAAATGACCTAACCTCCTATGCCACTTCCAGAGCTCAGAAGAACATTCAGCTATCAAACAGCGAGAAGGGCCAAAAGAACTAGAGAAGTCTATTAGAAAAACCATACCGAATGGTAAGATCTGGCAAATCAAAGACCCTCTAGAATAAAACACAGAAGAGTTGCCCTTCTTAAAACGCACTTCCAGACCATCCTCAAGAAGTTGCAAAACAGAAATCAAGTTAAAGTTCAATTTTTTAACCAAAGCAACATTCTTCAAGGAGAAATGGTCTGAAATGCGAATTGAGCCTATGCCACTTACCTTCCCTTGACCACTGTTCCCGAATGTGATGTACTCTTTGGAGCTCGGGGGAGTGAGACTGGAGAACCATCTGCGATGTCCCGTCATGTGGCGGGAGCATCCTGAGTCCATGATCCAAATGTCCTCCAGTCCCTGATCCTGCACAATCAGTAGTCGTAAGGGGGAGCAAATGGTTTGGCACCAGGTTTAGGAAAAGAGCTAAACCAATGTCGAGCCATCTGCTCAAAAGACGGAAAGCGAAAACCATCAGAAGAATTTGGACCAAAGCGCGACTCAAAGCACAGTCCTCTGTTTTGCCTAAAACCTCGGCTACGAGGTCTAGGACCGTAGCCAAAATAGCCTGGAGCTCTGCCGGAACGAATACCACCAACTGGAGCATGGGCATGAGGGCCGTCTCCTCTACCACCACCTACATGACACGGCCTAGCCTCCAGCCTCTCCCCGCGTCAAGGAACACGCAGTCTACCACCCTGCTGGTAGAACTGCTCTTGACCACCACGAGCTCTCTGTGCTCTCTCAACCCGCTTCCTCCTGAAGCAAAACTCTGGAAGATGCCCGTCTTTCTGACAATACTCACAATAATAGGTGGGCTTCTTGGGATGTGGTTGAGGCTTGGTATTCTTAGGCTTAGTGGTGTTTGGTGTAGTCTTCTTGGGTTGAGAGGGTCCAGGAAGAGAGTCAACAGAAGTGTGGAGGTGTTTGGGCTTTGGAACCCAAAGGGCTTCTTGGGTGGAGCTTTGGGCTGTTCATGGATCACTCCATCCTTGGGCTGACTAGCCAGGGAAGACTCAATGGAGTGAGTCTTGGGGTATCTCTGCTCAGGAGTCATTTTACTCCACTCCACTGCCCGGCTAATGGCACTCTCAAAGTCAGCCTTGGTGTAGGTATAACCTACCCCAAACCCATCCTACCTCTTGAACTGCTCGATCATCATGCCGAGCTGTGGCTCTTGGGCACTGATCCAACTCAGGATAGAACGGAGGTAAAAGTTCTCATTCCGAGAATCAGCTAGCTCCTCTCTCAAGGAAGCTAGTACATTCACCTGAGACAAGCAGGTCTCACACTCGCTATCTACCTGGACAGAGTTCTCAGGTTTCAGCTTAATCACCTCCATTCTAAGAGACAGACAGTTCTCATAGACAGTGGGTGGAACTGACAGTGTCTCAAGCTCTAGCCTAGTCTGCGCCAACTCAGCTCTCACTCTCTCCAAATCCCCCAAACGCTCATTACCCTTGGCCTTCAGCTCAGCTAAGACAACAAGATGAGATGGGCAATCAGCACAGGGTACGACGACATTGGCTTGAACATCTTTCAGCTCCAGCTGAGCACTCTCAAGCTCAGTGGCCAAAGCATCCCTCTCATCAACCCTTTCTGTGTACTTGGACTTCAGAGTCGACAAGTCACACAGAAGCACCTCACACTTTGGGCACTCACTGCTATCACCCAAGCAGGGGGAAGAAGATATACTCTCAATTCTGCCGTTGGCTACGACAAGCTCACTCTCTAACTCTTCTATCCTCTTCTTGGCCCCCCTAAGCAGTTTTTCCCGATATTTTAACTCCTAACGATTGCTTTCAAGTAAATCAACGATTTCGCGCTCATAAGATGATACCTTTTCGTTGTCATCGTCGTCGGAGTCATCGGAGGAGCTCTTCTCTTCCTTATCCCCAAGAGCCATTGAGTAGAAGCTCTTGCGGGATCTTCGGCGCTGGTGTGAGCGGCTCTTCGGTCTGTCCCCGAAAGTCATGAAGAACAGGCCTGCTGGATCATCCTTGTCCTTCCCCTTCCTGATGACGATCTCCTCATCGCTTGAGCTCGATGAAGAGGAAGAAGACGTGGACCGCTTGGAGTAGCTCTTCTCCATCTCGGTGAAGAAGGCCTTGTCGTGCTTCTTGTTCTCACGTCGGTAGTCCTTCAGGGCCTTTCTGAAAAATCTTGTCTTTGGCTTGCCCTTGTTGAAGGAGGAGCTCTCGTGCTTGCCGGAGTTGTGGAAGCCACCACTGGTGCCCTTCTTGTGGCCATTACGCTTGGGGCAGTCGGCGATGAAATGTCCTGGGTCACCACACTCAAAACACCCGGATTTTGTGACGTGTCTCTTGAACATTCGTTTGTCATAAACACGACGCACCCGGTTGTTAAAAAGACACAGGTCATCATCTCCCAAAGACTCAAGCTGGTCCTCAGTGATAGACATCAAAGAGAACCCAGCACAGCTCACAGAAGAAGGATCAACAGAAGGTGTAGCAAGGGCCAGGGACTCTGATCCAGAGCCAGTGAGATTTGATCTCAGCTGGATATCAACCTCAGTGGCCTTCAGCTTGCTAAACAACTCAGAAATGGTCAAGGTATCATAAGAAGTGCTCTCAACGATAGAGGATACCTTGATCTCCCAGATCTTTGGGTCCAAGGTATGGAGAACCTTGAGCGCCTGCTCGTGATGTGAGACTAACTGAGTACCCTCAGCCTTGTTGTCCCCAAGTTTGTTTATGATCGATTGAAAACGACCAAACAACGCTTCAACAGATTCACCCAGCTTTTGTGTGAAGTTCTCATATTCACGCCGGTAGGTCTGATAGAGCCGAGCCTTGACCTGGGCTGTCGCCTCATGGTGTGCCTTGAGGGTATCCCAGATCTCTCTCGCAGTGGAAAGATGGCTCACACGCTCAAACTCAGTGTGACCTAAACCAGAAAACAGAATGTTCACAGCTTTACTATTGCTCAAATGCTGGGCAATGATACCAGGAGTACCATGCTCAGCAACTGGCAATATAACAAACGTATCGTGAATGCAAATGTCCCAGATGTCCGAGCCTTGGCTCATGAGATAGGCTCGCATGCGAGTCTTCCAATAGTTATAGCCATAAGCTTCAAGGACGGGACCTTGCCAGGAGACGTCATGATCACTACTGGGGTTTATAACCGGTTAAGGTATGGAAAAACCCTAACTAGGCTCTGATACCACTTGTAGGACCGAAAGTAGCGACCAGAGGGAGGGTGAATGGGCGCCTAAAAATTCTTTCGAATCTATGGCCTGCTCCCAACACCCAATGCACCTCAAAGAACTAAGTAGCAAAGCTTGAACAGATTGCCTAAGTCTAAAGGTATCTAGCCTAGAAAAGACTGGTGTCAATACCGTGCTAATCAGGCTGATAAACAAAATATTCAACACATGGCAAATCAAACTTCTCAGCAGATGATCTAAGGATGCATGAAGAGAGATGAGAAGTTACCGTACAAATTTGTCTCCTGTTCGAAATTTGGCGAAGCCTGCTTCGCTGTGTCGAAGCCTGCTTCGAAGTCCCTTATCGAAGTCTAGCGAAGGTGGTCGTTGAAGTGCCAAAGGTGTGTTAAGTCTAGCCAAGTTCGAGTGTAGCAGAGAGCGAAGTATGCTTCGAAACGAAGTATGAATGTATCGAAGTTTGCTTCGAACAGTGTACTTCGAAGCCTAAACTTCGATCAGAAAACTTCGAACTAAGTTCACAGAAAAACAACCTTCGAAAGAGAAGCGAAGCTAAACACGCAGCAACAAGACCAAATCGAAGGCTACACTCTATCTTCGAAGCTACCTTTGATTGAGGTATGACTACTGAAATGATGACCTTCGACACACAGACCAACTTCGCAATGAAGTCTGTAGGTGTTGTCACACAAGAAGTCGAAGCCCACAACCACACTTCGAAAAGCAAACCTCGAACTCACAAACTGAGACCTTCAGAAAAGACAGCAGCAGAAAAATCTCAAAGAACACACATCCAGTGAAGTCTACCAGAAAGACATGCTTCAGAGCTCACTTCGAGGCCTGTCAAAGTATTGACTTCGTAACGCTCGAGTCGGAGTACACCTTCGCAAGAACTGTCGAAGTATGCTGACAGAACAGAAACGAAACACACAACACACTTCGAAGCAAGGTTCACAGTTCAAAATCGGAGTCCTAGCGAAGCCTTCGAAGAAGTCAGGTCGAAGCCTGCTCCACAGAACAGAAGGACTTCGCGCGAACGAGGGGGCTTCGCCAAAAATAGCCAGAAAGAGACAATGTCCTGTCTACTCGATCAAAAAGGCTATGCAAGAAAAGCAGGGCTATAGTACTAGTGTACTGTTGCTACAGGAAAGTAGTACTACTTGCTACAGTTCACAAGAACTAGTACTCACATGAAGAACAGAAGCATTCAGAGGAGCACGTGAGCTCTAGATTAAACAATACGAGCACAACAACCGAAGCTTCAGAACCACAAGAAAAATATCGCTGCACACAAGAATCACAGCACACATGAACACAGAAACAGGAAGAAACCAAAACCACGAAGAAGAATGTTCCTAGCGGTGCGCATGCATGAACAGGAGAATGAGCAGGGAAACCAGAAGAATAAAAGTGACCCTCTTGATTAAAAAGTGAATTCTGGAAGGGTGACCTAACCCTAGGGATTGGGGCCCTATTTATAGGCTGCGCAATACTAGGAATATTCCACCAGCCCCTTAGGGTTTTTACAGACGCTAAAATAAAGGAAAAGACTAAACTGCCCTTAGGATTTTTACAGACTCGACTGACTGACTGTGGGCCTAGGGACAAAATAGAAAATTCCTATTTACAGATGACTTATCTAGAAGCTAAGCTTTCGTAGTGACTACGACTTCTCTTCTAGACAGTCCGATACAAGATCAGCGGTCGTCAGTTTGCACTAGGTACCCGGATTGGGCCGGCCCGATTCCGCAGCTCTCTCAGCCCGGCAATCACTCACCGCCCGTGTACCTGAGTAAATCCTGGTCAACAGCCCAGTGGGTCTTCTGCTGCTCCTAGCTCATGTACCCGGATTGGGCCAGCCTGACTTCGCGACCCCTCCGCCCGACAGTCGCTCGCTGCCCGTGTACCTGAGTCACACGCAGCCCATGAAACAGCAGATCTCCTTTCTTCTTCTGTCCTCTTTGACTATCATTGACAATGACTCAACACATCTGGAGCCTATGAGGCCCACGCTATTCAGCATGGCTCCTCACAGAGCTCCTCTTCGGAGGGCTCTAAAGGAAAAGACTCCAATATCCAGATGGGGAAGGCCCCCGAAAACTATCTTTTGGACGACAGCGAAGACGAGTCCCCTGGTGCAGCCAGAGACCCCCCTCGGGAAGCTGTGGTAGCTGATACATCGCATTCCTCCGAGCCTATCACAACCGGCTCAGAACTTGAGTTAGCAATTCCTAACTCACCCGTGGCCGGGGTAATTGTGCAGGAGATTGGGGCGTCTGTAGCAACTACACCGCAGCAGACTTCAGGGGATGACCTCGAAGAATATCTCCAAATGTAAGAAGTCCTGGATGATCCCACAATTCTCCCCCAAGGCATGGACGGAGGTATACCTCGAAGCTTTTGCCTTTGAAATTCCTGCAATAATTATTATACACAAATATTCACTGAATACCTTAATTTTTGTAGGTGCGTCGAGGAACGGCATGGCTCCGACCACCGATGGAGCTTCGGCTTCACTTGGAGTTGAGGCTCCGGCTGATGTAGTGGTTCCGATGACCGGAGCTGTCTCGGGCGAAGTAATTCTAACCGAGGGGGCAACGGTCAAAGGAGGATCTACTCCAGCTGAGGTTCCAGCTCCAACTTTTGTGCTAGGGAGGGGCAAGAGTATGACGAGCTTCGGCCCCCTTGTAGGACCGAAAGTAGCGACCAGAGGAGGGTGAATGGGCGCCTTAAAAATTCTTTCGAATATATGGCCTGTTCCCAACACCCAATGCACCTCAAAGGACTAAGCAGCAGAAAAATGAATAGATAGCCTAAGTCTAATGGTTTCTAGCCTAGAAGCAACTGATGTTAAATAGAGAACTACCAGAGCAATGCAACTAGGCAGATAAACAAGGTATACTAGACATGTCAGGCCAAACTTCTCAAAGAAATGATCTAAGTATATATAAAGTGAGATGAGAAGTTACTGTTCAGATTTGTCTCTTGTTCGGAATTCGACGAAGCCTGCTTCGCTGGTGTCGAAGCCTGCTTTGCTGTGTCGAAGCCTGCTTCGGAGGTTGGTGACGAAGCCTGCTTCGGAGGTTAGTTGCGAAGCCTGCCGAAAGCTGTTGTGAGAGTGTCGAAGGTTGGTTGTCTATCCTAGTTCGAGTAACAAAGTGCGAAGTATGCTTCGGAGCAAAGTATGGCTGAGTCGAAGCTAGGTTCGAACAATGTACTTCGAAGGCTAAACTTCGAACAGAGCTTCGAACAGGCTCACAGAAAAGCAACCTTCGAAAGAGTAGCGAAGCCCAACACACGACAGAAAGATCAAATCGAAGCCTACACTCAAACTTCGAAGCTAGCTTGGTCGAGGTATGTCAACCGAAGTTGAGACCTTTGTTCAGAGGATTAACTTCGAAAGGCAAGCTCCAAACACACACACAGTGACCTTCAAAAATGACAGCAAGAAGGAACTCACGTCGAGCGAAGTTCAACAGAAAGATAAGGTTCGAAGCCAACGTCGAAACCTGTCTAAGTATGGACTTCGAAGAGCTCAAGTCGGAGTACCTTCGCACAAATGTTCGAAGTATGAAAACACTGACAGTTCAAAAAGTACTTCGAAGCTAGCAACTCAGAACACAAAATGAAGTTCGAAGTTCAAGCGAAGCCCTCGAGGATTATCAGATCGAAGCCTGCCTCACGGAGATGAGGGGCATCGAACAGAGAAGGGGCTTCGCCAGAGAACAGCCAGAAAAGGGACTTTAGTCCTGTCAACTCGATCAAAAAGCTGTGCAGAAAAAGCAAAGCCTGAGTACTATTGTACTGTTGCTACAGTGTAGTAGTACTACTTGCAACAGCAAGAACTAGTACTACTTGCGTGAAGAACACACGCAACAGAAGCACCTTCTCAGGAATAAAATCAACAACACACACCAAACATGAACAGGAGATGGAATCCCACGGGAACAAATAAAATCCAGGAGATGCAGTAATGAACCAAAAATACCACACAGATCCTTGCGGCGCACACAAGTAGGAGAGTGAACGAGACAAAAATGACCCAAAGGAGTAGTATTGATTTCAGCCAAAAGGGTTGGCAAACCCTAGGGATTGGGGCCCTATTTATAGGCTGCCCAATGGCCTAGAATATTCCATCAGCCCCTTAGGGTTTTTACAGACGCTAAAATAAAGGAAAAGACTCAACTGCCCTTAGGTATTTTTATAGACACAACTGACTGACTGTGGGCCTAGAGATACAGACGACTTATCCAGAAGCTAAGCTTTCGTAGCGACTACGGCTTCTCTTCTGGACAGTCAGATACAAGATCAACGGTTGTCAGTTTTGCGCCGAAACTGACAAAGCCTCCACCGACTTTGCACCAGGTACCCGGATTGGGCCAGCCCGACTCCGCAGCTCTCTCGGCCCGGCAATCGCTCACCGCCCGTGTACCTGAGTCAGTCCTAGTCAACAGCCAAGTGGGTCTTCTGCTGCTTCTGGCCCATGTACCCGGATTAGGCCAGCCCGACTTCGCAGCCTCCTCTACCCGACAGTCGCTTGCTGCCCGTGTACCTGAGTCACACGCGGCCCACGAAACAGCAGATTTTCACTCTTCTCTCCTCTTTGACTTTCGTTGACAATGACTCATCACATCTGGAGCCATGAGGCCCACGCTATTCAGCATGGCTGCTCACCCCTCCCTGCCTTGATGGAAACGCCCTCCTCCAATGACCCTTCGGTGAGCAACTCGGAGGAGGAGGCTGCGGTAGATGATCGTTGGGCCCTGCCCTGGCTTCCTCTGTTGGCTCCATTCTTGGAGCAACGGACAGGGCTCTGGACACTTCTGGAACCCTTAGCGGACAAAGGCCAAGAAGTTGCGAGTTTTGAACTGGTCTCCGTTTTGAGAGAAGCCAGAGCACCAGAGCTCAATTTGGCCCTCGAAAGGGCTGCCCTTCAGGTATGCAACATACAACAAGTGTATTCAATAAATAAATGAAATTACTTGGTACTTATTTTGCTTTTTGCAGCAATTCGTCCTTGCTAGAGCGGGAGCGACTTCCAATGAGCTCGAAACTAATCGGCTCAAAAGGAAGTTTACTACCCTCCAGTCCGCTCTCAAAAGCTCTGAGGGAAAAACGCTGCAACTGGAAGAGGAGCTCCTCGAGGAGCGGAGGGCCAGGGCTATCACCGATGAAGCACTCCGAGCCGAGCAGCAGAACAACACTGCATTCAAGGCTTCGGTTCAAGAGACTGAGGCTGAGTGTGTGGTGTGCTTAGAGCGGAGGCCGAAAAACTTCGGCAAGCAGCATCAGATTCCAGCGCACAACTTGTGGAGCTCCAAGACTCAGTCAAACAAGTGCTGGCCCAGAAGAGTACTCTACTATCCAAAATAGCCGAAGTATCTGCTGGTGCTTCTGAGCTGGAGGTGGCGAAAACGAAGCATGCCGTCATTGCAGAGCATGCCATGGACACCCTCCGGGGTACCTTGGAATATTTTGGCATGATGTGCCCTTTGTCTTCAACTGCGGTGAGCTAGCCCCTTGAACAGAAGCTGAAGATGATCCAAGCGGCGACGAAGCTGATGATGGGCTCCAGAGTTCTCTACTGGCTTCACCGACGAAGACTTGTTGCGTCCTTCTCTAGATGTAGCCTATGCTTGGGAAGCTTTCTAGACAATCTGGAAAACGGACCACAAAGCTGTAGCCAAAGCTTGGATCGACGAGGCTCGTCGGCAAAAGCAAGCTAAGACGAAGCCTCCGCTTCTAACTTCGCTGGCTCTGACCCCACCTGCTCTGCTAGCTGACCTGCAGGTTTAGCTTTATAGGGCGCTTAAGCATGTACAAGAAATCTTGTAAACCCTTTATATTAATGAATGAAAAGTTTATAAACGAGGAGTATTTATATGGATGTTTATTCTTAGGTTTTGCCATGCACTTCAGAACTCGACTTCGAAGTACTAGAGCCTAGCGAAGGGCTCTGCCTGTAGTGGGCTATCCTCGAAGGCTTAAGGCCCTATCGACGCTCATGCTTCTCTGTTCCTTGAGGAGATCAAGGGGAAATAGCACCTGAAGTCCATCATGAAATCTTAGCTTATATTAAAGAAGAGGATAAGGAAGTGATATCTTCATCCTCCGAATATGTAGATTGGTCTGACTCGGAGTACCAAGCCGAAGACTCTATGGAGGCTAGCTCCGAAAGACTTCTGTCCTGGGCTGAACTTCAAGAGCAGTAGAAAAAACTACGAGATTCAAAGAAGAAAAGCACTCAGACCAAGAGGAAAGTTTTGAAGACTCCGGGCTCCAAAGATTGAAGTGGTCATAGAAATAGCTCTAGAGGTCAGAGGGGTCTCCACTTTTATCTAGGCTTAGACCAGAATTTCTCTTGATGTAATACAATATGATTATCCAATTTATATAATTTGGTTTGGAAGCATCTCTTGTTTGTTCCTAACTCCCCTGCCCCTCCTTGTGGGTGGGGGACCATACGCGTTGCGATAGGGTCCGTGGGACACAATAATTGATATAACAATCTGATGCTTCGCACAACACTTGGTAATCATACTTCACTTTTTGTAGAGTTCTTCAAACTGTACATTCATATTATGATGTTTATAAGTTTTGGAGCTAAATTTACCCTTGTAGGCTCCAATTGTAGCCGCTTAGGACTTTAAAAGTGTTTCATCGGGCCGGAGCCTTGAAACCTTATTGCGTGGTCACCTTCGACTCTTTTACAAATGCTTCGAACCCTAAGGCCGAAAATATATTCTTTTAAAGTACTTAGACTCTTCTACGGATCCAAACAAGCCGGAGACCAGAATCCGTAGGCTAGCCACCTTCGGCTATTTTATAGATACTTTGAACCCGTAGGCTAGAAATCTGTTCTTTTAAAGTCCCTAGACTCTTCTATGGATCCTAATAATCCAGAGCCTGGAATCCATAGGTTGGCCACCTTCGGCTCTTTTACAGATACTTAGAATCCGTAGGTCAGAAATCTGTTCTTTTAAAGTCCTTAGACTCTTCTACGGATCCTAACAAGCTGGAGCCTGGAATCCGTAGGCTTGCCACCTTCGGCTTTTTTACAAATACTTCGAACCCGTAGGCTGGAAATCTGTTCTTTTAAAGTCCTTAGACTCTTCTACGGATCCTAACAAGCCGGAGCCTAGAATCCGTAGGCTGACCACCTTCGGCTCTTTTACAGATACTTCGAACCCGTAGGCTGGAAATCTATTCTTTTAAAGTCCTTAGACTCTTCTACGAATCCTAATAGGCCGGAGCCTGGAATTCGTAGGCTGGCCAGCTCGGCTCTTTTACAAAATCCTTGAACCAATGGTTTGAAGGTCGTTTTCTGGGTTCCTTGAAAGATGCTTATCTCCGCAAGCATCTCCGTTCTCCTAATGCGTCCACCAGGAGTAAGGAATATTTGAAGAGTAAACATAATTCGAACCTCCATCTTTATTTAATTTAGAAAGGTACTTTTACAATTGATTACAAGGAGCCCCTAAGCATAATAACGTTTAAGGTGCTCTGCATGCCATGCATGCTTTAACTCTTCCCCCTCTAAATTAGCTAGTTTAAATGACCCAGGGCGCCCTAAGCGTAGGATAATATATGGTCCTTCCCATTTATTTCCTAGCTCCCCGGAGCTATTACACTTCGCAATACCAAATGACCTGGTTTAAGTTCGTTCACTTTTATCTTCGGGTCATACCATGCCTTCGTTTGGTCTTGGTACTTCGTCAGATTGGCGACAGCTCGAAGCCTTGTTTCTTTTGACAAGTCTAGCAAAGTGTTTCTTTCCTCTTCTTTTCTAGGCTCCATTACGCAGAGGGATCCACCTTCGAGCTCCGTAGGAGTCATGGCTTCGTCTCCGAATAGCAACCTAAATGGGGTGAAGCCTGTGGACCTAGCTTGAGTGGTCCGAATGGACCATAGAATCTTGCGGAGTTCTTCGGTACACAATCCCTTAGCCAACCCAACACTCCTGCGATTCAAACCGGAGAGAATATTTCCGTTGGCTCGCTCAATGGCTCCGTTGGATTGGGGGTGGCGAACAGCTGCGAAGCATAACATGATGCCTAGTCCTTCGCAAAATTACCTAAAGCGTTAGGTTCGAACTTAGTGCCACTATCCACAGTTAACTCCCTTGGCACTCCAAACATGAATATGATATTTTGCCAAAAGAATTTTTGCACATTTCTTCAAGTGATAGTAGTTAGGGGTTCAGCTTCGACCCATTTAGAAAAATACTCGATTGCTACCACTGCAAACTTCAAGCGGCGTTTTTCCTTTGGAAAAGGGCCGATGAGATCCATTCCCCATCGTGCCATTGGCCATAGCGGGGCAATAACTTGAAGAGGTGTTGGTGGACGGTGGCTCCGTCTACCCATCCACTAGCATCCTTGGCAGGTTCAAACTAACTCTTCTACATCTCTTACAATTGTTGGCCAATAGAGCCCTTGCCGAAGTGTCTTTCCTGCTAGAGCACGGGGGGCTAGATGGCTGCCACATAAGCCTTCATGAATCTCCCAAAGTGTCTCTTGGCCTTCGGGTTGTGAGATGCAAAGGAGTAAGGGAGAACAAACTCTGGCTTTGTACAAAATTCCGTTGACAAGCTCATAATTTCGATCCCTTGCTTGCAACCTTCGGAAATCCAGACCTTCTGACAAGACTGCACTGTTTTGCAAAATATCCATAATCGGAGTCCGCCAATAAGAGACTGGGATGCAAAGGACTTCTGCGGGGGGTAATTGATGCACCGTAGGCTTGATGAGTTCTTCGTAGAAAGTGCCATCCGGGATGTCCAATGCTCTGGCTGCAACCTTTGCTAGAATGTCTGCAAGTTGATTATCTGCTCGAGGGATACTTCAAAAAGAAAATCCTTTAAACATTGCTTCGGTCTTGCGGGTTCTTCTAAATACTTTGCAAGGTGCGGGTTCCTGTGACGACTTGGGAATCTGTTTTTATTATAATCCTTGCTGCTCAAGTGCCTTTGCCTTTCGGAGGCCTAGCTGGATCCCTTCGTACTCTGCGATATTGTTAGTGGTCTTAAAGTTGAGCCTCGCAGAATACATGGCCTTTTGCCCTGACGGCGATATTATCATAGCTCTAGCTCCAGCACCAGATGCCTGATATGCTCCATTAGAAAAAATTGTCCACAGACCTTCGGAGGTTTCTTCCGGAGCCCAGACTCTGGATGGAGTCCACTCTGCCACGAAGTAAGCTATGACTTGGGACTTGATGGCTATTCTCGCCGTGAAGGAAATACCAAAGGGGGCTAGCTCGACAGCCCATTTTCCGATCCTACCCGTAGAATCTTTTCTCTGAAGCATATCACCAAGGGGATACGAGGTAGGAACGATAAGATTATGTGCTAAGAAGTAATGCCTTAGATTTCGCGAGGCCATTACCAAAGCATAAGTAAATTTTTCGAGCTCGGAGTATCTTGTCTTTGCTCTGGACAAAGCTTCTGAGACGAAGTAGACTGGGTTTTGCACCAGTTTCCTTTAAGTTCAACTTCCCTAACCAATACTACACTTACTACGGAGCTCGTTGCTGCAAGATAAAGAAGGAGAGTTTCTTCTGGGAGGGGCATAGTAAGTGTTGACAGATTTCCGAGATAATCTTTAATGTCATCGAAGCTCTTCTGGCACTCCGGCGTCCACTTGAAACTTTCGGACCCCTTTAGAGCTTTAAAAATTGGAAGGCTTTGTTCGGCTGATCTAGCCAGGATCTACTGAGGGTTGTGAGCCGTCCTGTCAGCTTCTGGACCTGTTTCAGATTTTCTAGTGGAGCCATTCTTGAGGTCCCTATGTGCCCTACTTCGCGGACATAATCTCTTCGCTGCCTTTTTTACATGTTACCGAGGGTCCCCCTTCGGAGATGGGCAGGACCACTCGCTTGCCGCGATCTTGGGGATCTTCCTTCTTCGGTGGTGGCATAATGTTGGCTATCGGGAGCTGCATCGGTGCTTTAGGGTTGCTGGCTCGAACCACAGCTTGCACAGGCTCCGAACGCATTGCTGGAGGGGCTCGGTCCGAAGTACCTTGCCCTGAGCTTCGTCCCAGGTACTCACCCCGAAGGGTCAATACGGACTTGCGATCTTTCGTGTCATGCATTCTATTCTCGCCGTGCACACATCAAAAGATGCTTTGGCGCCTGCCAGCCACTCTCTCTTGGGGCTTCGAGGTACTAGCCTTGAAACCTTGAGCCTATTGAAAGTTGACAGGCATTTTCGAGGCGGAGGGTGCAATATTTAACACCTCGGAGTGGAAGTGTTTCTTTCCCTGTCTATGATCATTGAAGCGATTATCAACGGGGGCTTGCGGAGAGGTTCGGACTTCAGGCTCCATCTTCACCTCTCGAAGGGCTGGTGTAGGTGTTGCGGTTCTTCGGAGGCAGCCTTCCTCTGCCTTGGCATACTGCCCGATGTATGCCATCAGCTATGCTACAGACGACACCGGCTTTTGGTGAAGTTTGCTGAGGAGATCTGGGTTCAACACCCCTTCACGTGTGGCATCGACTACTGAAGAGTTAGACAACCCTTTGATCTGAGACTTGGTTTGGGCAAAGTGTGTCAAATACTCCCGAAGCATCTCCCCTGCTCGCTGCTTCACTTGGAATAGACTTCCGGTTGACATCGGGGCTACAAACGTACCCTGGAAGACCAGAACCATCAGAGAGCCACACCTTCCAGTGCGAGGGGGAAACACTTTGCCATAGTGTTACGCACCCCTCCGCTGGCTTCTATCACCAAGGCATACGAACGAGAGAATTCTCTAGGGTCAGACCCACCGAAGTATTTGTGCAGCTTTGAGGCCTTGATCCTGGGGTCGATGGGCACTTTCTACAGGTCCGGATGTAACGGAGACTCGCAATCGAAGGATGCATTCTTGGCTTCCTCCGGGACTTGAAGAACTTCGGGATGGTTACCAGGGTCGTCGTCTTGAGGCACCTCCATAGCATGAGTGAAGGCTTGAGAGTGAAGTCGATCAGCATCCTGTTGCCTCCACCGTGCTACTTCCTCCTAAAGTCACACTACTTGGGTAGCCGCATCCTCAGGAAGGTCTTCATCTCCTCCGGAGGTAATCTCCAGGTCTTGGTAACTAAGGTAATCAGTTCAGAGCACCGAGGGATGTGCTTGGGGACCTCTGGGTGTTCTAGGTCTAGGGACCCCTTCAGGGGTTGGTGGAATTACTGAGGGTCATGCACCGTTGGTTCGAGGGGACCTTTGGGGAGGATCTGTGGCTAGACTCTGCTTGGGAGGCATGGCTAATGAAGTTATGGTCCGAAGACCAAAGACTACAACTGGTTTGGGAAGGCGAGGAAAGGCCTTCGAGCTGCACTAGGAAGCCCCTTACCGAAGGGTGCGCGGAATCTTGAGACTCCGAAGCTCCCTCCATAAGTACTCTTCGAAGTGCAGTCAGCGGTGGAGAACTAGCTTTTAGAACTAAGTTCCCCACGGACGGCGCCAACTGTTGGTGTAAAAGATTATGCTAACAGGTTCTCAAAGATTAAGAACTAACAAACAATGAGTTTGTGAAGCAAACTATCTTAAGCCTCGGAATTGGATAATAGCTCGAAGTCCAACTATTGGCGTAAAAGATTACACTAACAGGTTCTCTAAGATTTAGAACTAACAAACAATGAGTTTGTGAAGCAAACTATCTCAAGCCTCCGAATTGGATAATAGCTCGAAGTAGTTCGAAGTTGTGAATTGAATATCTGAATATTCAATGCCTATTATAGGGTGAAAAGGGGGGTATTTATATGTAAAAACTCTAAGGAAAAGACCTTTTTACCCCTCAATTACAACCGACATATTGGAAACTATTCGGTACCTCGAATAGGGCTAAAATAGTAAAATCTAGCCAGAGAGGATAGATAAGGCAGACGTCTCATCAGTCTTGCTATTTTCCACTGTAGCGTCGGAGCCTTCGGAGGATACCTTCGAATTAGGATTCGAAGTACCCTTTGGCTTGGAAACTCATTCATCTTGGAGATGAACTTATGTTTCGATGCTGATGAATTGTCTTTGCCTACTGATCTTAAAAGCCCTGGGGATGAAGTATTCCCCCCCCAACAAGCTCTGTCAGGAAAAATGAATCAATGAAAATGTATTACAAGAAGGGACAAATATTTGATTACAAGGATCACTAATTATATGGAAGTCAAAGGAGTGCTCGATGAATCACTTTAATAGCTCGAAGCCAGATTACATCAACACCCGAAGGATGGCTTGGTCCTCCACATCCGAACCAGGAACGTCTTGAATAAGATGATGATGATGTTGCGCGTGACAAATGACATTGGTAAGCCGGCGCTTCGGGGTTTCACCACGGGTCGGGAGGGAAGACAGAGCACCCTCCTTCTCGGCGATTTCCGACAAGACTTTATCTAGCTCAAACACAAAATCAGAGTCCACCATACGCAACCGGTCGAGTTCCCGTGGACACAAGGACATAGTGGTGAGCTCGAGGGGCAAGAATGAATAGTGAGCACAAAGCGTAAAGAAGAAAGGCGGAGTGACTAGGGTACTTACAAAGCAAGAAGTATCTCCTTGATAGCTAGGTCAAGTCGATTCCAGCGGATTTGGTGGGGCCACCTGCAATGTTCGGCAAAAGGTAATCATGAGTACAATTTTCAAAGCACTGAGATCTTTGCAGGCTCAAGATTAGAGGAACCAAATCTTCGGCTTAAAGAACTATGTGGGATGAACCCTAGTCCGACACCACCACGAAGAAATGTAAAAGTGTCAGACCAGGCGACACCCAACGTAGTTGTGAATAGCCGAAGATGAAGGAACAAAAAAGTAAGGAGGAAAAATTATGAAGTCGAGACCGTGAGTGAAGTTATAAAAGTACTAGAAGGTGAAGGGTTTCGGCTGACAATCAAAGTGAAGAGATTGTGCGGATAGATTTCGAGAAGACTTGGCGGTAGGGGATGATGATGGTTGTTAATTTCGAAGCGTCAGCATCCACTTAATGCTCCGAAACTGGGGGCATCTGTTGACGCCAAGATTTAGTAAAGCCTAGGGCCCACCAAGGATGTCGTACAATTAACGAAAGTCAAGAAGAGTCTGGTAAAAGATTGTTGGACCAAAAAGGGCGACTAGAGGGGGGTGAATGGGAGTTTTTAAAATTTCAGGCTAAAAATAGCCTTCTGTTTCAAGTCAGTCGCTTGTGGAATAGGCTTCGAGCACACCCTTCGGAGGTCTGGTTCGGAGGTATTCTACAGCTCCAGAACAAGGCTTCGCGATGAGCAGAAGTTCGAAGTCAAGAAGACTTCGCTCACACCCACAAAATCAAAACCACAATTCTACTGGGATAGTACAGGCTCCACACACTGTGCCTTCGAGCACACTCTACTCAGTGCTTCGCTAGTAACAGGGAGGGGTTGCCTTAGTTTACACAGAGCGAATACACACTGAAAACACACACTTCGCACGCACAGAACACTCGCACCCTTCTCTAGAAAAGAAAGTGTACCCACCCAGAATGGAAGAGAACAAAGTGCAACTCAGATAAAACAACTCATGTTGTGCAAAACAGAGATACAAGTTCAAGCAATAGTTGAAGAGCAGAATGTAAATTTCATTGCATGAATAGGGAACACATAATGAACTCACGTGATAGAATACATGGTTGTGGCGACTAGCACAGGAGTTCTAAAAGTGGCTGCTCAAAGTGTTGCCTAGACCTAGCCACTCTTCACTATTTATAGGCACTATTTAGCCCTGTGAATAGACTACTTTACCCTTAGGTTTTACACTATTTTTGTCTTAGCCAGATAAGGGGGTACAGATTGTAGTCTACTTTATTTGGAGGCTTCTTTTGTCAACTTCGCAGAGGAAACAACATCATCTTTTACAGAGCAGACACGATCAGCCTTTGCAGATTTTGGAGTCTTTTGAAGCCCCCGACACACGCGAGGTGTGCGGTAGCTTCGGCGAGAAGCTTGTTGCCAGATGGCCTTCGTTTCACCGAAGTCAGCCTTCGATACAGTGACAGTTTTGAGCCAAAGCCATCAAAGCTCTTTGAGCCTTCGCGCCATTACCTTCGGAGTAGACCACCATGGCTTCGCAGCTACTCCCAGCTTGAACTCTGTTAGTCCATGTACCGAAGCCATGTATGGCCGAAGTATCTCAAGTCAGCCATACTCTGAAGCCCCACCTTCGGAGTACCTTCGCCACTATTCAAAGTCGTTCAGTCCAAGGCCTCCGCATGAAGCATATCCATAAGCACCCCTTTGTAGTGTTTCAGCCCCGAGCACACTCTACGAAGACCCTTATACAAACCATGCCTTTGATGCACCTTGACTTCTGAGACCTTCGTCAGGTGTACTTTCGAGTGCCTCCATTCGGAGCACACTTCGAACACCTTGCCTAAATGCTGAGGACTTCATCCACCATGCTTTGAAGTCACTCCGTTCGGAGCACCCTTCAAAGTGCCTCGCCTCCGAGGACTTTGTCTCGGGGTACCTTCAGCCGGAGCCACCCTCCGCACTTTTTGCCTTCTCCTGGCGTAGCTTGACCCGAGGACCGACCTTGACCCAATGCAGCCTTCATGACCGAGGTCCCCGCTCACCTGGCATCAAGCCTCCCGCTTGACCCAGGTTCACTAGCTGTGAACGATCGCCTCCGAAGTCACCTGCGCATCACCGACAAACAGACAAGTGTTTCCAATACCTCGAAGACCTCTCCGGTAAACAACCTTCACTACACACTCTTGTGTACCGCCCAAAGTACTGAACCCTTCGGTACACATGTCATCGTGCTCTGCTGGACCCCTCCGATAGACACACTCTGCTGCGCCATTTAGCAAACATGTCTGAACCGCTTCATAGGGACCCCTTCGCCCATAGAAGGAACCTTGTCAATCACTCATCATAGAATTGAAACCAAGGCACATTTCGTCTTGTTTTCTCAATCTCCCCCTTGATGAGTGCATTGACAACCAAATTCAAGTTCAAAAAAATTTGAAGATTTTCAGCCAACAAGTGACAATAAAAACTCAGAAAAGAGCCAAAACATGCCACTTGATTAATGAATTTAAAATGACTTGAGTCATTAAAAGCCTTTTTGCAAAAATTCCTCTTTTTGGCCGTAAAAATTTTCTCCCCCTTTTTAGTTTCATCACTTGTTCTCCCCCTTAGGTAAGCAAACCAAGCATTTTTCTCCCCCTTTGGCAATGCAAGAATCAAGAAGCAAGAAATGATGCAAGGCTTCGAGATGATGAAAAGTGTGAACACATATGGTTCAAAAATATGTCAAATCATATTGTCAGGTTCAGGTGCTCAGTTCAAGCTAATATATTCCATGTTCAATGTGTGATGCATGAGTTTTGCAAATTTTTGGAAAATAAAAACATCACCACTTAGACTAGTCATTTAGACACGTGAAAGCAAGAATTGCAAATGCTAAACAATTTCCACCTAAGAAAGCAAGTCCAAGCGCCATGGTGCATTCAACAAGCTTGATTAGCAATTGATTCAGTCTTTTCAATTCTTTTGATTTTGCTAGGGGTTATTTTCTTGTCTACCTTATGATTTCCAACCAAGCCATGCCTAGGCCAAGAAAGACCATTAAAAGATTAATACAGTGATTTTGGCAGACACTAAGTTATCCTAGTTCATACCAAAGTGCAATGGTAAGCAGTCTAGAATAAAGAAGTGCGACAAGCAAACCCGCTTGGATCTTTTCATTTTTAGCACATAAATCATGGATATTTGATTTTTGTCGTGTAACATTTGTTGTATGATTCCATGAGTAGCAATGTTATTTGCAAGCTTCAATTTTGCATCCATAATAAAGGATTATAGCTACCGGGCAAATAAAAGATAGCTAAGGCAAGTATGTACTACACATGCTAAACTCTAGACTAAGAAGTGATGAAGTTTTTAATTTTGTAAATTAAAATCACGTGCATTTTGAAGTGAGATATATTAAACAGAACTGAGACATCATGATAATGACAACCATGTGAAGGCATACAAAAGCACCAAAATGCCTCAACAAATCATCATAAGGAAGCCAATACAACACACATAACACATGCTCCCCCTCACAAAATGTCGTAAGGATGACAAATACCCAGTTCCCCATGCAAATAAGGAAATCGGGAGGCATCAAGTGGTTTGGTAAAGATGTCGGCAAGATGGTTCTGGGTATCAACATACTGAAGTTCAATATCACCCTTCTCATTGTGATCTCTGAGAAAATGATATCTCACATCAATGTATTTGGTTCTGGAATGCTGAACCGGGTTGTTTGCAATGCATATAGCGCTAGTATTATCACAAAATAATGGAACACCCTTATAATCTAACCCAAAATCCCGCAAAGTGGAAACCATCCACAAAATCTGTGAGCAACAGCTAGCTGCAGCAACATATTCGGCCTTAGCCGTAGATTGCGCAACACTAGACTGTTTACGGGAAGACCAGCAAACCAGAGAAGTACCTAGAAAATGATAAGTACCACGAAGACACAAAGAAGAAGATGTAGAATACCAAATGCCAAACTCGAGGGTATGTTTGATATACCTAAGAATTCTCTTTACCACTTGGTGGTGCGAAGTACGTGGCAAAGCCTGAAAACGAGCGCACAGACACACTACGAAGTCTATGCCTGGCCTCGTAGCAGTCAAGTAGAAGAGGCAGCTGTTCATGCTTTGGACCTCCATCTAATCTATGGCTTCTCCATCCTCATCAGGATCCAATGCTACAGATGTACCCATTGGAGTGGCGAGTGGCTTCGTATCAGCCATGTCGAACTTCTTGAGCAAGTCATTGGTGTACTTTGTCTGGTGCACGAAGGTACCTTGTTTGCCTTGCTTGATTTGCAAACCAAGGAAGAATGTGAGTTCACCCATCATGGACATCTCGAACTCCCTGCTCATAGATTATGCAAACTCGGCAACCAAAACATGAGAAGATCCACCAAAGATGATATCATCAACATAAATCTGAACTAGAAGGAAATAGTTGCCATGCTTGAGAGCGAACATGGTTTTATCGATAGAACCCATCAAATACCCTTGCTCAAGCAGAAAAGACTTAAGTCTATTATACCAAGTCCGAGGGGCTTGCTTGAGTCCATAAAGAGCCTTCTGAAGTTTAAGGACTTTATGTGGATATTTGGGGTTCTCAAATCCAGGGGGTTGTTTTACATAAACGTCTTCACCTATGAAGCCATCAAGAAATGGATTTTTTGACATCCATTTGAAAAAGTTTGAAACCTCGGGATGTTGTAAAAGCTAGCAAAATTCTAATGGCCTCAAGACGAGCAACAGGTGCAAAAGTTTTAGTAAAATCAATCCCATCTAATTGAGAATAACCCTGAGCCATAAGATTAGCTTTGTTTCTAACTACAGACCCATCCTCCCCTTGTTTGTTTTTGAAAATCCATTTTGTTCCAATAAATTGAACTTTAGGTGGAGGATCTACAAGAGTCCAGACTTGGTTTCTCTCAAAATTTTCAAGTTCCTCATGCATGACATTGATCCAACTAGAATCAGAAAGTACATGACTCACATCTAAGGGCTCAAAAGAAGCAACAAAAGAAGAATCAATGAAATGAGCATGAGAACTTGTTACCCTTTGATCAAGCTCACCAATGATCTGCTCGGGAGGATGCATCCTTTGGATCTGATTAGGAGCCTCACGGCGAGATGCGGTCTCCCCCTCAACTTGTGCTGGTGAATAGTCGAAGATGACCGATGTGTAGGTTGTAGCTTTGGGTCCTAGTGTCGAAGTGATCGAAGCGGGGTCATCTTCGGGGATCGATGTCAAGGGTAGTAGAGGTTCATCCTCAAAATCTTAGGGATCTTCATCTTCAAAGATGGTCTGCTTCATATCGTGTTCATTTTCCTGTTCAAAAGAAGAGCTAACACAGGGGTCGATTAATCAAAAGTCACATCACATGACTCGATGATAGTGTAAGTTTCTTAATTGAAAATATGATAAGAATGACCGTGAGTAGTGTATCCCAAAAAGATCCCGTCAGAAGAGCACGACTCAAATTTGTCCAAATTTCCACATTTTAGGATAAAGCATCGACAGCCAAATACTCGAAGGTGAGTAACCTTGGACTGTCTCCCAAAACGCAGCTGATAAGAAGTCAAGTTCAAAATTGAACGCAAGAATATTCGGTTTGAGATGTAGCAAGCAGTGTTCATGGCCTCAGCCCAGAATTTTCTAGGAGTCCTATGCTCATCGAGCATCATCCTAGCCATCTCAACCAGAGTGCGGTTCTTTCTCTCGACAACACCATTCTGTTGAGGACATGTGGAGCAGAGAATTGATGTTCTATGCCATGCTCCACGCAAAAGTCAACAAAGAGACTTTTTTGAACTCCGTGCCATTATAACTTCGAATGAATTTTAATGCACCAGGGAGTTCAGTGAAAAGTCTCAAAGCCAAGCTCCAAAATTGTTAAACACTTCATCCTTGCTGGCTAGAAAGAAGACCCAAGAGTAGCGAGAGAAATTGTCGACAATGACTAACACATACCACTTGCGGCCTAAGGAACTAACCCAAGAAGGACCTACAGTGTCCATGTGGAGAAGTTTTCCGGGTTGTTTAGTCATTACCATGGTGACACGCGAGTGTGAAGCAGCAATCATTTTTCCATGTCGACATGGAGCGCAAACTAAATTATTCTCAAATTTGAGCTTGAGAAATCCTCGGATCAGACCTAGGGCACTCATACGAGCGAGCAACTCAAAGCTCATATGCCCTAGTCTCCTATGCCACTTCCAAAGCTCATAATTCAAATGTGCAACTAGACAGTGAGAAGAACCAGACGACATAGAAAAATCAGCTCCAAAAATTGTCCCAACTCTAAAGATCTTACAGACCACAATGCCATCAGAATTGAGTACTTGTGAAGTATCGCGATGGAATCGCACTTCGAAGCCGTCATCAAGCAATTGAGATACAGAAAGAAAATTTTATCCCAAATTTTCAACCAACGCGGCATCTTTGAGAGTGAAATTCGAGTTGATTCTTACCACACCTTTATCTTTCACTCTACTTCTTCGGTTGTTGCCGAAGGTAATTTGCTCCTTTTGCTTAGTTGTGGTGAGGCTGGAGAACCATGCTACATTCCCGGTCATATGACGCGAACAACCAGAGTCCATGATCCACGTGCCCTCCAAGCCTCGATCTGAAGCCCCCTTTTATTAGCTTCGCAGAGGAGACAACATCAGCTTTTGCAGAGTAGACACGATAAGCATTTGCATATTTGGATTCTTCTGAAGCCCTCTTCACACGTGAGGTGTGCAGTAGCTTTGACGAGAAGCTTTGAGCAAGCTGGCCTTCGCTTCACCGAAGTCGGTCTTTGATACAGTGACGGTTTTGAGCTGAAGTTGTCAAAGCTCTTGATCCTTCGCACCATCACCTCCGGAGTGGACCACCACGGCTTCACAGCTATTCCCAGCTCGAACTCCGTTAGTCCATGTATCGAAGCCATACATGGCTGAAGTAACTCATGTCAGCCATACTCCGAAGCCCCACCTTCAAAGTACCTTTGCCACCTTTCGAAGTCCCTCCGTCTAAGGCCTTCGCATGAAGCATATCCATAAGAACCCCTTCTCAATGTCTCGGCCCCGAGAACACTCTACGAAGACTCTTATTCGGACCATGCCTTCGATGCACCTTGACTTCCGAGACCTTCGTCAGGTGTCCCTTCGAGTGTCTCCATCTAGAGCACACTTCGAATGTCTTACCTCAATGCTGAGGACTTCGTCTCAGGGTACCTTTAGCCGGAGCCACCCTCCACACTTTCTACCTTCGCCTGGCACACCTTGACCCGAGGACCGACCTTGACCCCACGTGATAGAGCTCCCCGCTCGCCTGGGATCAAGCCACCCGCTTGACCCAGGTTCACTTGCTGCGAACCGTCTGTCGCCTCCGAAGTCACCTGCGCACCACCAACAAACAGACAAGTGTTTCTAGTACCCCGGAGACCTCTCCGGTACACACTCCAGTGTACCACCAAAGTATCGAACCCTTCGGTACACATGTCATCGTGCTCTGCCAGACACCTCTGACAAACACACTCCGTTGCACAGCTGTAGTCAGCTAAATACGCACCCTTCGGAAAACACCTCCGAACCCCTTCGTAGGGACCCCTTCGCCCAAAAGGAAATTTGTCAATCACTCATCATAGACTTGAAACCAAGGCACATTTCAACTTGGTTTCTCAGTTATAATTTTGATAACATACACTTGTTATCTGGCATGTTTTATTTACTTATATCAGAGTACAATCCGATATGTTATCTTCAATTCAGAGTTATATTCTATCTGCTATCGGGGGATGCTCATTAGCACATATGCAGAAACTACCTATTTCATCGGTCGATGGCGCATTCTTCCCTATCGCTCTGCTTGGGTCATCGGCCTTGTGGTCGATCGGCATTATTCATTCATAATAGGGTTAATTACTTCTTTACCATTATAATTTTCATAGTTTGCCAATATGCCATTGGTGTGTCCATGACAAGTGGGGGCCACTACAGTCACTAACAATTGCATGTAGTCAATTCTTGAAAATTATAATGGTATGTCAGTAATTTTCTCTTCATAATATTATATCCTTACCACAGTCATCGGTTAGGCAGCCGGTCGGCTTTGTTACTAATGATATTTTCTCTGTTCCTTATTAGTTGTAGAGTAAAAGTGACAGGCACGTCTTGAACTGTTTTTCTAAGATTGTAGGACCTGCACTATAGTTAAGAAAATCTTGCAGGCCACGCGTGTGTCAAAGTGTGACCAAAAAAGACACCAACACGCTTTTTGGCACGCATAGTGGGACCATTTCAGTAAGTCGGCCATGGCGGAGGAGAACAACGACGACAACATCATCCCAGTCACTCTGGACATGCTGAGTGAAGAACAAAGAGTAGAGGTGCAGAGACATGTTGACGATTTCTAGAAGATGTGCTTGCAAGCCTATGGGATGACTCGACCGGGTCCCCTCTAGACAGATCCACTGCCAAGACAAGCCCTGGCCATAGTAACTACCTAGCTAATAGAGAGTTCTCAGGCTATTTTCTAAGAAATTATTGATCAAGAAATTCATCACACACCGGTAAATCAGTCCGGGATATTGGTCAACACCCTGCACGTGTTGATCAAATAGACTATTGATGGCCCCGTAGCTCACGAGCCACTACAAAGCCCCATGTATTTCCCTAACAGCCAGACAATACTACTATAGAATACACATCATACTCGGCCGGTGCCACAACCGCAAGGGTCGATGAGGCTGAAGCAGTCGGGCACCCCGTTCGGATATGAGGGAAACAAGACAACCCAGCTGTTGGCACCAACATAGGGTTCACTATAGAGCACGCAATATGGCCTCGAAAGAGGTGTGTCGGCGCCACTTTTGACATCTTTCCCAAGGTTACCAAGACAAGAGATGCTTAAGGTGACATATGGCATCACAAGGAATATACTGCTAAACCTCATGCCACTAAGGGGGCACCCGACGGTATTCCTCTAAGGTATCATCGGATCACATACTATGGGGCACCGCCGTACAACGATGAAGGGCAATATAGACATAATGTTGTTCGACCAAACCAATATTCGCATGCCCTTATACCTCATTGACACCCTATGATGGGACATCAAGAAGATGATTGGGTGAATCGGATAATGGAGGTTATTCGAGACCAATTTGGGTTGAAGACCAAGGAGCAGACGTACATGTATCAGCGGCCAAATCCAGAATGGATTGATCGAGTACCACTACTAGGCCGATACAAGGTACCTGACTTCACCAAGTTCTCGGGCAAGACTCAATCTCTATGATCGAGCATATTATCTATATCCTCACCTAGTGTGGGGAGGCATCGGCCGACGAAGCGCTAAGGGTCTGATTCTTCCTACTTTCTCTATCGGGATCGGCCTTCGCATGTTTTTTTTTCATTGTAGGAGGATTCCATCAAAGGATGGGTAGACTTAGAAAAGAAAGTTTCATCAATACTTCTTCGCCGGTGTCCATGATATGAAGCTTACCGACTTGACAGCCATGAGGTAGAGGATGGATGAGTCAGTACAAGATTATGTCTAGAGGTTTTGGGACGTACGTAGTGGGTTCTACATCTTGAGCCTCAGTGACACCCATTTGGTAGAGTTGGAGTTCCAAGGACTCCTGAACCTAATTAAGGGGAGATTTTCATCACATGAGTTTGAGAGCCTCTCACAACTAGTGCAAACGGTATCGGCACACGAGAACCGATTCCAAGAAGCAAGAAAGGATAGGTATCAGAAAAAGGTATCATACAATTAGGTCTTCTATTTGGGCTCCGACGAAGACAGTTACTCTGAAGTAGAGGTTGGGTTGGCCGAGTGGTCCAAGAATAAGAAACATGTTGCATGCCCTTGGGTGAAACTGGCCGATAAAGAGGAGAAGTACGACTTTTATATCAACAAGGCTGATAAGATATTTGATCTATTACTCAAGGAGAAGCAAATCCACTTTCCACCTAACCATGTGAAACCAACTACCGACGAAGTAAAGAAAAGAAAATAATGTAAGTGGCACAATTTCCCATCGCATCACACTAATGAATGTAAAGTATTCAAGCAGTAGATCCGGTCGTTTGTGGAGCAAGGCCGGATCAAGTTTAATGATGGGAAGAAACTGATGGTATCGATGTCCATCTGTTCCCAGACAACATGGTGCATGTGCACCTCGATGAAGATCGACATACAAAGAAGAACAAGCAAACTGGTAGCAACATGACTTCTTCGGACATCATCAGGAAGTACCAAAGGAAGTCGAAGGAGACGATGGACAACGAAGACAGCCATGGTTACTCGCGTTTCAACTCCTATTGGAACTGTGAGTTCTTCGGGCTATATTGGAACGAGGGTCTACGCCTGCCGTCAATGGACGACTGCTCGGGGTGTGGCGTCGAAGGCAGAGCACAAGATGACCATCGGCCACACAACACCAAGTCAGGGCCACATGGTCAAGAAGCCGTTCACCGAAGGTGTTCACTGCCAAGGGTATCCGCGCTTGAGAGGCTTGGCCCCATCAGCCTCGATGAAATCGGCAGACAGCCGACAATGAAAAGACTGCATTAGAGGAGCCGCAATGGTTCCCTAGTGGGATTTTCATGAGGAACCATAAGAGAAGTGTGTAACATTTGTAGCAGAGAGAACTAAAGACACAAAGGTGGGACGAGGAAGATGATCGGCCCACCACGGTTAGAATTGAATAGCGAGTGAAAGACAAGGCTGATCATGATGACAAGTAGTACGTAGGGGTAAACATGGTTTTCTTCCTCGCTGTAGAATATTGGGCGTCTTCTAAGGACAACACAGATCGGTCAGATATGATGGCTCAACTAGTGTTGGCTCCATGGCCAGTAGTGTTTGACAAACCAGAAGACCCTAGGCATTAGCACCTAAGACCTTTGTATGTCAAAGGCCTAGTTAACGGGAAGCCGATGTCCAAAATGATGATAGATGGAGGGGCAACTGTCAACTTAATGTCTTATGCCACTTTCTGTAAGATGGGAAAAATGATAGAAGACCTCATCAGAACTAATATGGTCTTAAGGGATTTCGGCGACAACTCGTTAGATACGATGGGAGTAATAAATGCAGAACTGATGATTGTAAGTGTTGGGGGAAAATATTCCATCCTTAGGGTTATTGCAGTAACAACACAAAGGCAGATAATGGATTCGAAGGTTTCCAACGTGCATCTTCGGAGATGCCTTGAGTCAAGTTCGAAGTATGAAGATAGACCTTAGTTCGGAGTATATCTTCGAACATGGACTCTTCTGAGATCTTTTCTGCCAGCTAAGATGGAAGACTTATCTTCTTTCTCATTAGATTAGTCTTTTACCATTTTAGCCCTATTAAGGGTACCGAATAGTTTCTACTATGTCGGTTGTAACAGAGGGGTAAAAGGGTCTTTTCCTTAATGTTTGGGCCTATAAATACCCCCCGTTTCACCCTGTAATAGGGACCGAATACAAGTTATTCAATACACACTTTCGAACTATTCTAAGTTATTATCCTTTCGGAGGCTTAGAACAGTTCACTTCGCAAACACTTTGTTTGTTAGTTTCTATTCTTCAGAAACCTGTTAGCGTAATCTTTTACGCCAACAGTTGGCACCGTCCGTGGGGAACTTAGTCCAAGAAACTTCGTTCTCTACCAACTTCTTACATCATGCCTCCTAAGCGGAGCGCAACTCGTAACCCTGTTCGGAGGTCTCCTCGGATCTCCGGTGAGGCACCTCCCGACACTGTTGAGGTCAGAGGACCTTCGACGTTTCCTCCACCGCAAACTCCGGAAGGAGTTCCCATTCCTCGAGCATACGGAGTTCCTCTGCCAACTCCCTCTATACTTTGACCACCGGGAGTTCCTCTTCCACCTCAAGTTCCACTCCGTACTGATACTCTCAGTTCTCAAGACCCGGAAGATCCTTCCGGAGGAGATGAAGACAATCTTGGTGATATGGCCGCTCAAATGGCCAGTCTCCAAGCCGAAGTAGTGAGATGGCGGCAAGAAGCTGCAAATAGGCTTCATTCTCAAGCCATCCTAGTTATTCCAGAAGTGCCTGAAGACGATGAACCCATCTATCCCGAAGCCCCAGAGAATGCCTCCTTTGATACTGAATCTCCGCTGCATCCTGAACTGCAAAAAGTTCGCTTCGACCCGAAGTTTAAGACTTCGAAGCTTTGCAAGTATGCCGGAGATGAAGATCCTGGAGAATTTGTCCGTTCTTATGCTCTAGGAATTGAAGCTAGTGGAGGAGTTCGAGATACCATGGCAAAATGCTTCCCCTTAGCTCTTCAAGGAGTGGCATTAAGGTGGTTCTAGTCTTTGAAGCCAGGATCAATTAATTCATGAGGGCAGCTGAAGAAGAAGTTCGTAAGCAATTTTCAAGGCACCTTCGTGCCTCCAATGTCGACGGGAAGTGTTTTCCAGGTGAAGCAACTCCCTGGAGAGACATTGAGGCAATATTTCAAGCGCTTCGCTCATACGAAGTCGCAGATCCGAGGGTTGACTACATCTTTGGTAGTTGACGCAGCTCGGGAAGGTGTCATTCATCAAGGCCTCCTTGATAAGCTTCACCGGAAAAGCATATCTTCTGTTTCTCAGTTGATGTCATACTTTGAAGAATATGCGAGGTCGGAAGAAGGTTGGCTTCGAAGAACTGCAGCTACTCCGTCCATACTGCAGGAAGTAAAAGTGGAAGTAAAAACTTCGGCACAGCCGCGGGAACCAGTCTTCGAAGTTCAGCATGATAGGAGAAGGGGGCAAAAGAATCCCCATTCTGAAGTCCTGAACATTGCACCCCCGCAAAAGTTCACCCAGAGAGCTCCACAACCTTCAGGAAACAAGGTCAGCGGCTGGAGGCCACCAAGGAAAACGGCTGGCAAAGGCCAGAACCTTTTTTGCTTTATTCATGGTGAAAACCGAAGCCACGCAACTGATACTTGCAAGGCTATACTTACTCTGTGAGGAGAGTATCTAGAAAGATCTTCGGATCGAGGTACTACTGACCGAGTTCCAGCTGAAGTGCGCCCGGAGCCTGTCCAGGCTGTGGCGCGGATAGAAAACTTCGAAGCTGCAAGACGCCCTCCGGTGGCCAATGCTATGCCACCTCCGAAGCAAGAAGAAGGGCAAGACCGAGGAAAAAGAGTAGTCCTCCCCATCTCCGGAGGAGGTACCCTCGGAAGCATGTCAAAAAGGCAGAGAAGAGAGTATGTCAGAGAAGTGGGCCACATTGGAACTTTGTCATCTGCAGCTGCTATGCCTGAATGGTCTCATGTACCAATATCTTTTTCTGCGGAGGATGCAGCTGGCATTAAATTTCCACATGCAAACCCACTTGTCATTACTGCTGACATTGCAGGAACTGAGGTTCGAAGAGTGCTAATTGACGGAGGCAGTTCGGCAGACATTATTTTTATTCAAGCCATCGATCAGTTGTGCATCTCCAGAAAACACCTTCTTCCAGTGGCTCGTCCTTTACAAGGCTTCGCAGGACCTCCGTTTGATGCACTTGGCCAAATAGGCCTGGAAGTTACCTTCGGAGAAGGATTGCTAGCCAGGACTGAGGAAGTAATCTTCGACGTTGTAGATGCTCCATATGCCTACAACGTCATCTTCGAAAGAGGCATGTTAAACCAGTTCGGAGCTGTGGCACATCACAATTATTTATGCATGAAGATGCCCACGCAAGCAGGAGTTCTTACTGTCTTCGGAGATCAAGCTACCGCCCGAAGAGCAGAATATGGCCATGGCCCCCCTCTTGATCCAAGACAAGTGAATAATGTACAAGATAATCAAGAAAATTTTTCAGCTCCTTTTGAATCTTCGAAGAAATCCTTCCCCAGACCAAGTCCTGAAGGAGAGATCGCAACAAAGATTATTGTTAAAGATGGTAAAGAATATGCATTTCAATTTGGTAAAGATTTACCTCCAGAAGTTGCAACCTCCTTGGAAAAAGTGGTAAAAGAAAATTTAGATGTATTCGCTTGGTCTGACGAAGACATCACCGGAGTCGATCGGGATATCATTGAACATAGTTTGCTTGTAAACCCGAAGGCCCGGCCTGTTCGGCAAGGACTCCGAAAAATGTCTGCAGAAAGAGCTGTTCTAGCGAAGGACGAAGTTGAAAAATTGTTGAAGGCTGGGATTATCAGAGAAGTGGCTCACACAGAATGGTTAGCCAACCCAGTCTTCGTCAAAAAGAAATCCTCCGGGAAGTGGCGCATGTGCATTGATTTCACATCCTTGAATAAAGCATGCCCTTGTGACCCTTACCCCATGCCCCGAATTGATGAATTGGTCGACTCCACCGCAGGTTCGGAGTTATTAAGCTTCCTTGACGCTTATTCTGGTTATCATCAAATATGGTTGAAGCGCGAAGATGAGATCAAGACAAGCTTCGCAACTCCCTCAGGAGTTTTTTGTTATGTAAGAATGCCTTTTGGCTTAAGAAATGCCAGGGCTACTTTTTCGAGGTTAGTTGCTAAGGCTCTAGGTCATCAATTAGGTCGCAATGTGGAGGCCTATATGGATGATATTGTAATAAAGAGTGCTTTAAAGCACCAACATAGCCTAGACTTAGCAAAAACATTTAATAGCCTTCGGGCATGTGGGATCCGTCTTAACCCCGAAAAATGTATCTTCGGGGCTAAGGCTGGGAAGTTGTTAGGGTATTTAGTTTCAAGCAGGGGGATTGAAGCTAGCCCTACTCAAATAACTGCGCTACAAAAGATGGCTCCTCCGGAAAATTTAAAGCAAGTGCAAAAGCTAACTGGACGTCTGGCAGCACTTAGCAGGTTTTTAGCAAGGTCTACGGAGAGAAGCTTGCCTATATTTTTAAAGCATTGAAAGGGTTCGAAGATTTTGCATGGACACCGGAGTGTCAGAAAAGCTTCGAAGATATTAAAGAGTATCTTAGTAATCTCGCTACACTCACGGTGCCTACTGCGGATGAAACCCTACTCCTTTACCTTGCAGCTACAGGTTCTGCTGTCAGTGCAGTCCTTGTCAAAGAAATGGATGTCAATGGGAAGTTGGTGCAAAATCCTGTTTATTTTGTGTCCGAAGCATTATCAGGAGCGAAGACAAGGTATTCCGAACTCGAAAAGTTCGTTTATGCTCTAATAATGGCTTCGAGGAAATTAAGACATTATTTTTTTGCTCACAATGTAATTGTACCAACTTCGTATCCTTTGGGAGATATGCTCCGAAGTAAAGACTCCACTGGAAGAATTGGAAAGTGGGCAGTCGAACTAGCACCCTTCGGCATATCTTTTCTGGCAAGGACAGCAATCAAATCGCAAGTTTTACCAGATTTTGTAGCAGAATGGACTCCACCTGCAACTTTGGTTCCGGAGAAGTCAAGTGACGGAGTTTGGACTGTTTATTCCGATGGGGCTTTCCAAGCATCCGGAGCAGGCGTTGGAGCAATGTTGATTTCACCTTCAGGGCAAAGAGCAATGTACTCCGCAAGACTCAACTTTAAGTCTACCAATAATATAGCGGAGTATGAAGGGATTTTACTGGGACTCCGAAAAGCACGTGCTCTAGGGGCTACAAGAGTTGTTATAAAGACAGATTCTCAAATAGTAGAAGGGCACGTAGATAAAAGTTTTCAAGTTCGACATCCACAGCTTGCAAAGTACTTAGAAGAAATCCGTAAGGTCGAAGCACACTTCAAGGGTATTTCCATTCGGAGTATACCAAGAGCAGAAAATATGCAAGCGGACATCTTAGCAAAAGCTGCAGCCGGAGCTGCGGATATACCAGAAGAAGCTTTCTATGAGGAGCTCAGTGCACCTTCGGTGCTACAAATTCCCTCTGCAGAGATTCTTTGCATTCCAAGTACAGATTGGAAAAATTTAATCATGGAACTTTTACAAGGAGGGACAAATTTGCCTGAAGGGCCACAGCTTTCAAGATTTAAACTCAGGGCTAGGAATTATCAAATAATCAACGGTATTTTATACAAGGCCAGAGTATGTTCCCCTCTACTCTGATGTATATCTCAAGCCGAAGGTCAAGAAATTCTTCGGGAAATCCATGAAGGACTTTGCGGTAGCCATTTAGCCCCTCGAGCTTTGGCAGGAAAAACACTTCGCCAGGGGCTTTATTGGCCTACAATAACAGCTGATGCGGAGAGCTTGGTCCGCACTTGTCAAGGATGTCAGTGGATGGGTCGACGGAGTCATCGCCCACCAACAGCTCTTCAAGTTATTGCTCCGGTATGGCCTATGGCTAGATGGGGTATGGATTTAATTGGTCCCTTTCCAGTAGCTAAGGGAAATCTAAAGTTCGCAGTGGTAGCTATTGAATATTTTTCTAAGTGGGTAGAAGCAGAGCCCTTAACAGCTATCACTTCAAACAATGTACAGAAATTCTTTTGGAAAAATATCATTTGCCGGTTTGGAGTGCCTAGACAACTCACAGTTGATAATGGAACACAGTTCGATGCAGAACCTTTCAGGAAGTTTTGCGAAGATCTAGGCATTCAGTTATGTTTTGCTACAGTGAGGCATCCTCAGTCTAACGGAACTGTAGAAAGAGCCAATGGAAATATTTTGTCAGGGCTAAATCGAAGGATAGTAGGATTAGCAAAAGGACTGTGGACCGAAGAACTTCCGAAGATTTTGTGGTCCATTCGGACTACGCAAACAAGGTCCACAGGTTTTACTCCATTAAAATTACTATTCGGAGATGAAGTTATGACTCCAACGGAGCTCAAAGGAGGATCACTTCGCAGCACTGAACCGGAGATTGATGAAGAAAGACAAGCTTCGCTAGATTTATCAGAAGAAACAAGACTTCGAGCTGTGGCCAATTTATCAAAGTATCACCAGCAGACGAAGGCTTGGTTTGACCCTAAGGTTAAGATCAATGAGCTTAGACCGGGTCATCTTGTTCTACGAAGCATTATAGCGCCAGGGAAATTAGGAAATAAATGGGAAGGTCCATACTTAATTGTTCGTTCAGGACGCCCTGACTCTTTTAAATTAGCTAATTTAGAAGGTGAAGAATTAGCACATACTTGGCATGCGGAGCACCTAAAACGATACTTCGCATAAGGGCTCCTTGTAAACCACTTGTAATCATCTTCTGAATTAATAAAGCATATGGTTCAGATAGTGCCTTCCCCTCATAAACCTCCAGCTTCCGAGTGGACGCACTGGAACCGCGGGGTTGACCGAGAGGGAAGTGTCATAAAGTTGAATCATATTTTCGGACTTCGAATCATTGGTTCGAAGTTTCCGATGTGGGGGCTGACATAATCCAGAGTCCAAGCCATCGGCTTGTAGGCATCCGTAAAAGAGCCCAAAACCACACCATACGGAGTCCAAGCCATCGGCTGGTAGACATCCGTAAAAAGAGCCGAAGGTGGCCAAAATATGCAGAGCCCAAGCCACTGGCTTGTAGGTATCCGTAAAAAGAGCCGAACGTGGCCAAACCATGCGGAGTCCATGCCACTGGCTTGTAAACATCCGTAAAAAGAGTCCAAAGAGACCACTGCGAACTCCGAACCACTGGTTTGACAGAATTCGCAAAAAAGAGCCGAAGGTGGCCAAAACAAAACAGAGTTTGAGCCATGAGCTTCGAATGTCTGTTAAGATAGTCCAAAGTGACAAATTATCTAAGACACTAAAGTGTCCTGGAAGTTATCTCAAGTGATTTCTTTCAAAAAACAAAGGGTACTAAATTGCCATTCTTCAGACTATAAATAGTCGAAGACATTTTATAAGATTTTAAAAGATCTTTAAATTACAGAGGGGCTCCGAACTCCCAAAATTGTACTCCAAAGTTTTTCTTTGTGCCTAACCATCTTTGAATACAATTCGAAGTTGCTTACACCCAAAGAGGGGCTAATAAATAGGGAGACAATTTTGAATCGACATTTATTATTCAAGCAAATATGATTACATCTACAAATATGATTACATCTGCAAATATGATTACATCATGAAAAATTGGTATCTATACCAAGAAGGAATCGAAGACCTCTTCGATCTCTAGAGCTAGGGTTGGAACGACTAGTTCCAGTGCCGGGAGTTCTAACAACTTTACGTTTAACTCTCTTGCCTCCCTTCGAAGCTCTAAAGTCCTTCTGTTCTTGCTGAAGTTCGGCCCAAGTTCGAAGCCGTTCCGGGCTCCTTTCCCAGATTCCAAGTTCTTCAGGCTTTTTACTTCGAGTTTCATTTTCGTCTTCGGACCATATAACGTCTTCAGAAGACGAAGTTTCCAAGTTAACCTCTTTTTCTTCCTCTTTAATATAAGATAGTATATCTTTGCTTACTTCGGGCGTAATTGCACCGGAGCTATCTCGAGGAACTAAAAATCGAGGGCGCTTGTAAACTTTTAAAATATCGAAGGTAGCCCACAATGAGCGAAGTTCGTCGTTAATGTCTAACATTTCGACATCTTCCATATGAGGCAAAGCCTAAAAACATGATAAACAAATTTTCATTGATAAATGTACATAAGCGCAAAGCTTTACATAGTCAAAGATCCTTAGATATATCTAAACCTGCGGGTTCGGAGGAGGTTGACTGCTCGAAGCTTGGGTCCGAGCTTGCTTCTGGCGTTGTCCTTCGTCGATCCAGGCCTTGATCGCAGAGCGACCTTCGGCTCTCCATGAAGTTTGGAAGGCTTGCCAGGCAGCGGCCACACCTTCGGAAGGAGTCAGAAGCTGCTCGTCATCGAAGGTAATTGGGCCCTCTCCTGCGCTCAGAGTTATCGATCGGCCCAGATCCTCGTAGTAACGAAGTAGGCCAACAACAGCCACTTGTTCGGAGAGTTCTCCGTAGCGAATGCTTGCTGTCTTCATCTGCTTCGCCACTCCTTGAATCCTTTTCAACCGGCGCAGAAGGGAAATGTTGTCATCAGAAGGAAGCGTCCCGGTAGTACCGAAGTACTCCAGAACGCCTAGCAGTTGATCCATAACCTCCGCAGCTACCTTTTCGGACTTCAGCTTATCTTCGATCAGCGCATCCTTCGCCAAAGTTAGCTCTTCCAGAACTCCGGAAAGTCTAGCAGCCTCTGTACTTAAGGAATTCTTTTGATTCAAAAGCTGGCTAGCTTCCTCTCGGAGCCTAACAAGCTCAGTCCCCGTAGTAGCGTGCTCCGCCCGCATTCTTTCAACTTTTGCTCGAAGCACAATTCTTTCTGCTTCGAGCTCCTTGTTCGCAGCCTCCAAGCCTTGTCTGGCCCTGCGCTCTATTGACACCATGCTGTCCATATGAACCACTTGGCCTTCGGAGATAGTGAGATTCCATTGAAGAGTTCTGTTTTCCTCTTGAAGGCGAGTGATTTCTCGTTCATTTGATATATTCGCAGCTCGGGCCAAGACTGTTTGCTGCGAAAAGAAAAAACCAAGGTAAGAAATTATTTGTATGTAAATTTGGTGTTATTTCACAGATGCTTCGTACCTGGTAGGTTGTGCGTTCCATAGCAGCGTTAAGCTCTGAGCTCTCCGCTTCGCTCAAAATGGCCACCAAGTTTGTCTCCCCAATAGCGCGACTAGCTCGATCCAAAGGCTCGAGCAAAGTCCGAAGACCAGTTCTTCGCTCTAAGAAAGCAGCTAGAAGGGGGGCATAATTAAAGCTTGTTGGTCATCTTCGTTTGACGAAGGCCCGGAGTGTTGAGCTGTAGTCTTCGGAGCCTCCGGAGACTGGCCCCCCTCGGTAGATTGGCTCTCGTCTGTTGACTCAGACGGAGTTGATCCGGAGCTCGCAGCAGGGAGGGAGTCCATTTTTCCTTTGCCTTTTCCAGGCCCCATTTGAGTAGCTCCTGGGATTGGCTCCGAAGTTGTCGAAGGTCCAGGGATTGTATCTTCCGGACGGACCTCTTCAATGGAAGTGGACTCTGTAAAAACAGAAGTATTATACATCGTATAAATACACAAGATAAATATAAAAGAATTATTCGAAGGTTACCTTCGACATTTTGACGGCGGGTGAGCATCGGACTGCTTGGCGGATCGAAGGCGAGATCTTCGTCCGAATCAAGCGTCAAGACTTCGACTGCCAGAGCGTTCTCCTGAACAGTCATTGTTGCTTCATCTGGAATCGAAGCCATAGTGACTTCGACTCCACTTTCATCTGCAGGACCTTCGTCCTGAGGTAAATCCTCTTGAACTGCCGAAGTCCTTATTTGCTCAAGGTTTTCTTGAGACTACGGCACGTTCACAGGTACTTCAACTTGTGCAGTCCTTTGGGATGCATCTTCGTCAATCAGCTGCACAAGCAACCTACCTTCGTCCTCCTGGGAATCAAAGACTGAAGCCCTTGGGCTCGAAGGTGCAGGGTTCTTTGGCTTTCGAGCCACCTTCTTGACCGGAGTCTTGGTGGAGCTCGAAGTCCCAGCTTCAGCCTTCCTCTTCTTGGGTCCTTTCTCCGAAGGCACCCAATCCATCAAAGGGGGCGGAACGATTTCCAGCATTCCCCATACTCTGTTAAATCTTTCCCAACTCCCGACCAACTTGATTCTCCATTCCTTTTCGGTCGGAGTTGGGACGCCCAGAATCTTTTCCAGAGCTCTTACAATCTGCTCCGAAGTTATAGGGGCTGAAGAGGCTGAAAAACAAGTTAAGTTAGTTACTCTTTCGAATGAATATGCATAATATATGTTGTTTTCGAAGTTACCTACAGGACTTGAAGTCGAAGTAATCTTGCGAAGACCACCTTCTGAGTCCTCTTCGAAAGTGATTGGCCAGTTGGCCATCAACGGAGGGATTTGGAGCCCGAGGAACTCTTCGGCTAAGTCTCGCATGCTTAACCTTCGACTGATCTTTTGAAGCAAGCTGACGCGAGCTTCGAGTTGGCCCAGATCCGGGTGCACAAGGGCTTCCTTTCGGAAGTTGATATGTTTAAGGGGTCCGGTTAGGCAATTGCTCGCCCCAACTTCGGCGTAGAACCACTTCAAGATCCAGTCGGCGTACCATCTTGCATTGATGGCCTTAGGAGGAAACTGATGGGCGTACTCATCCCGAAGTCTAAAATTAATGCTTCCGAAGGCCACCACCAGCTTCTCACCTCCGGGGCCTACGAAGGTCTTCGGTTGACAGGAAGCTCTGTGTAGTGCTGTGAAGATCTCCGCTCTTCCTTCGCAAACTTCATCTCGTAGCACCCATTCGAAGATGGCAAGGCGCGCTACCGCACTTGGAGAAAGTTGGGGGAGGGTGATGTGGAACAAGTCCAAAACATCTCCCAAAAAGTCTATTGCCGGAAGCCCCAACCCAACTTCGAAGAAGGCTTCGAATACGACCACTTCTCCAGGCCTTGGTGACGGAATTTTTTCCTTTCCAGGTTTGCGAATCATCACACCTGAACTAATTTTCCCTTCTACTGCAATCGCTAGCGATTCCCTACTACAGGTAGATGGCCCCAGTTGATGAGACTGGTCCGTATACTTCGTCGACGCCGGAAAGAGGTCTTGAGGTCCGGTGTTTTGGGGATTTCCTCCAATCGGCGCCATTGCCGCCACTGAAGGATTTGGAGTCGATGTTGACAAGGTTGCAGCCGCCGCTGCTGCTGCCGCCTGTTGCCGGGCCAAGGCTGAAGGTGCTCCAGAACCTTTGGTTTTCGCCATTGAAACTACTGAGTTGCTCTGGAAGTAGAATGGAGGCTAGAGCTCAAAGAATGGCTTGTTTGCTAGAAAGCGGTGGAAAGGTACTCAGGAAAGTTCTAGGCCCTCTATTTATAGCCTAGACTTTACATTTTTTACCGTTTGTCCATGTCGTTTCGCATTCTTGCCCGTTACTTTTTTTCGAAATTAACGCACTGCATAATTTCCGTTAGAAGAAAAAAGCCAACGGCTATTTCTTCTAAGTCTAAAAAGGCTTTCGAGATTCCTGAGTTAGTTCTAAGATGGTTCGAAAGTAATTGTCTTAAAACTGATTCGGAGTTTTATATCTCCATACATTTCGGAGATAAATTAAAAATCTAATAACCCCCACGCATGGTTATTTTTTCTTCCGTATACTGCTTTCCTAACATTACAGGTTTAACGGAGAAGCGTATTCGAGGGGCTACTGTTGGGGGAAAATATTCCATCCTCAGGGTTATTGCAGTAACAACACAAAGGCAGATAATGGATTCGAAGGTTTCCAACGTGCATCTTCGGAGATGCCTTGAGTCAAGTTCGAAGTATGAAGATAGACCTTAGTTCGGAGTATATCTTCGAACATGGACTCTTCTGAGATCTTTTCTGCCAGCTAAGATGGAAGACTTATCTTCTTTCTCGTTAGATTAGTCTTTTACCATTTTAGCCCTATTAAGGGTACCGAATAGTTTCTACTATGTCGGTTGTAACAGAGGGGTAAAAGGGTCTTTTCCTTAATGTTTGGGCCTATAAATACCCCCCGTTTCACCCTGTAATAGGGACCGAATACAAGTTATTCAATACATACTTTCGAACTATTCTAAGTTATTATCCTTTCGGAGGCTTAGAACAGTTCACTTCGCAAACACTTTGTTTGTTAGTTTCTATTCTTTAGAAACCTGTTAGCGTAATCTTTTACGCCAACAGTAAGCAAGACGATGCTGACTACTTTCTTCGTTATAGAAGGAAAATCATCTTATAGCTTGTTGCTGGCGCGTGATTGGATACACGCTTATTGCTATGTCTCCTCAACAATGCACCAGAGCCTAGTCCAGTGGGTCGATGATCAAGTGCTCAGCGAATGGCTTCAATCGCCCGCAGCCGAATTACATCAACGCTCTAAAGGACAGCCTGGTCTTTGACATCCGAACCTAGAATATATCAAAGGAATTGATGATGACGTTGCGCCTAGCGGATGGAACCAGCAAGCCGTTATTTCTCAACATCGATATGAGCCAGGAATGAGGCAACAACACTCTCATGCTCAACGATCTTCGCTCGAATACCCTCCAGCTTCATCAACAGATCAGATTCTTCTGCCCATAGAAAATCGAGCTCCCGCGATGTGGATGATGACACAGTTTCAATATGAGTTAAGAGGGTACTCTCGGTCATGAAAACCTCTTTGTGAGTTTTCATCGCTTCCAATAGTAGCGCACGGCGGGATCGATCGACTATCTGCTTGATAGCTCGCTGTACTGTTGGGCGATGAAACTCCACATATGTGGCCGGCGTAATGGCGTCGTCCAATTCTAGTGAGAGGTGATCCAAGATGTCATTGAAGCGACCTTGTATCATCCCCGAGTTATTGACTAGGGCCTCCACTAGAGCATCTAGGTGAGCAAGAAAGTCTCACAACACCTCTTTCACCGCCGGGGACAATAAAGTCATGATCGACAAGGAAGCACCGGCAGCTTCACCCTCCATGTATGGCCAGACATCAAAAGAAAATTGTTGGGCAAAGGACTGAAAGTAAAGAAACAAGTTAAGGAAAAGCTCACCATAGTATGATAATGCGCGTAAAAACACTTATGTTAACATGCTCGGTAGAAGTAGCCGATCACAGAGTACTACCTACAGAAGAAACAACGGTGTCATCGGCCACTAGAAGGGTGTGCGATCCATCTTCCTCAAGGCTGCCTTGAGGGGTAGGCGATCCCATGACATCCACCATCTATTGCATCCAAGGCCGGTGTTAGTTATGCAGAGGACAATGGGAAAAGAAAAGCATATTGGGTACCTCATGAGAATGTGAGACAGATGGAACCCCAGCATCACTCACCACGCTTTCTAGCATATCAGCTTCTACGGTGGTATCCATACAGGCCACATTAGCCGACACACTGGGATCCACAGATGCAGAATCAGGTGCATCGACATCAATGATGATCTCCATGGCGGCATCCCTGGTAGGGGAGGGCGATCGGGCGCCGGCTGGTTCATCGGCCACCGGGCTGGGGTCCATCAGATGGTACACGGTTGCAAGGGAAGAAGACTGGATAATAAAATGTATCAGACATTGAAAACACAAAACAAAGTATGCAATGTAAAGTTGCAAGTATACTTGAACCTATGGAGATACATCAGTAGCATCCGTAGTTTGTTTAGCTAGAGAAGTGGACGACATTGACTAGAGAAAAAGAAAACACATCACAAAGGGAAAGGACACCACCAAACATCCGAGAAAGTTAGAAGGGGTACCTAGCCAGATCGAGCAATGGTGGATTGGCGAGTTCCCCCATCTGATGCCTTGTGCTTGCGCACATATGTTTTTATTCGCTTATTGGAAAGCAAATCCTTTAGTTTAGGACCCTGCTACCCAAGACACTGATGGCCGATTGCGGCCGACAGTCAATCGGCCAACCGCTCTGGCCCACCTACGGAGCATCCATGTCGCCCCCTACACTACAAAAGGATTAGTAAAGGAACAAGATAACAAGGAAAATGAATGAAAAGTGAGGAGGAAAAATTATGAAGCCGGAACCCTGGGTGAAGTTATAAAAGTACAAGAAGATGAAGGGTTTCGACTGGCAATCAAAGTGACTAGCTATTATCTTGGTTATGTTCAATTTTGTTATTGTTATGATTTTGATAATACAAACATGTTATCTAGCATGTTTTATTTATTTATATCGGAGTACAGGTCGATAAGTTATCTTCAATTCAGAGTCATATTCTATCCGCTATCGGGGGATGCTCATCGGCCCATAAGCATAAACTTCCTATCTCAACGGCTGATGGCGCATTCGTCCCGATCACTCTGCCTAGGTCATCGGCCTTGTGGCCGATCGACATTATTCATTTATAATATTATATCCTTACCACAGTCATCGCCTTGGCAGCCGATAGGCTTTGATACTAATGATATTTCCTTTGTTTTCTTATCAGTTGTAGGGTCAAATTGATTGGCGTGCCTAGAACCATTTTCCTTATCAACTTGACCCTTGGAACTAGGATGCATCGTCTTGATATCTAGTGAAGAGGTGAGTCCCACCACCCCGATGGTCACATTGATTTGGTCAGTGTTCATCAAGGTTGCATTGTATCGATCTCTTGAGGCATCAGCTTGGCTAGCATGATCACCGGTTTATCTTGATATATTTTGCAAGGTCTAAGGCCACATCATTTTGATTGCTTTCTCGGTTAAGTCTGACATCTCATTCTATTGTATCTTGTTCATGATATGTACCATTCATCTAAATAAATTGTTTCAAATGTGTTGAAGTGTTATTGATTTCTTGTGACTTGCAATTATATTGGTTAGGTCCGATATTTTGGTTACGGTAATTTGATGGTATGGATACGTTGTTTGGCATACTAAGTTTAGTTTCTATCAGAGTACAAGACGATAAGTTATTTTTACATCCACACTATATTGCACTCGTGTCTGGGAGGTACTTATCGGCCTTTATGCGCAAGGACTTCATCCTATCGGCCGATAGTGTGTTTAGCCTGATAGCGTGGGTGTGGTCATCGGCCCTATGGCCGATCGATGCGTTTATTCCTGTTTATTTTATTCTCAACATAGTCATCGGCTCGATAGCCGATCGGCGTTGCTACTGATGTTATTCTTTATGATTCCTTATCAGTTGCAGGGTCAAACTAATTGGCATGCTCAGAACCTTCTTTTTCTAAGATTATAGGACCTATACTAGAGTTAAGCAGATCTCTCAGGCCGCGCGTGTGGCTAAAAAAGACACTAACACTCTTTTTGGCATGCCCAGTGGGACCTTCTTTAGACCATTCATCTATGGCAGGCGAAGTTGATGGTAGTAACATCATCCCAATCACCATGGACGCATTGACAGATGAATAGAGAGCAGAGGTACAAGACCACATGTAAACTACCAGAGATTATGCCTCGAAGCTTTCGGCATGACTCAATCTGGCCTTGTCTAGAGGAGTCAGTTGCCGAAACTATCCATGGCCGGAGAGATCTATCGGTAGGTCGAGAGTCCGTGGGTCACTTTTTAGGAAGTAATCGATAATGCTCTACATCATGCTCTCATCAATCAGTCTGAGGTATTGGTTAATACCTTGCACATGTTAATCAAGAAGACGATTGACGGGACAATCACTCAAGAGCCGACACAAGGCCTGGTGTATTTCCCGAGCAATCATCCTCGTCTACTGCAAAACCATCAACACACTCGGCCGGTGCCACCACCACAAGGGCCGATGAGGCAAGGTTCGTCGAAAACTCTATTCGGGCGGGAGACTAACATGATGGCCCCGTTACCTACCCACGCTCTAAGGGTTAGGTAGATAGGACCCATCCCAAAATACGTATCCCTTCGGTAGGTGTACACCACCCTCCCGATATTTGGCCACGCCACAAGGGCTGATCAGGCAAGAGGTTCCACAACCTACATATTGAATTGCTAGGAACATGTTGCCTGACCTTGTGCCACCAAGGGGGCAACCGATGGCATTCCCCGGGGGTATCATCAGACCGCATACTATGGAGTACCACCCTATTCCAATGAAGAACATACATACAGCAATATTCGGCTAGATTAGTATCAACAACCTCCAATGACTGATCGATACCCCGCACTGAACCAACAAGAAGACGATTGGGTGAACCAAATCACTGAGTTGATCCAGGACTAGTTTAGGCTCAATCCTAAAGATCAAACCTACGTATATTGTTGACCATACTCGGAGTGATCTGATCGTGTGCTACTACTGAACCGATACAAGATCCTTGACTTCACCAAGTTCTCGGGACAAGACTCAGCCTCTGTGATCGAGCACATTAGTCATTTTGTTGTCCAATGAGGTGAGTGTAGGACCAAAAGTAGCGACCAGAGGGGGGTGAATGGGCACCTAAAAAATTCTTGTGAATCAATGGCCTACTCCCAACACCCAACGCACCTCAACAAACTATCAGCATAAACAAAAAACAGTTCTAAAGTGCTAAACGTAATCTAGCCTAAAAACAACCGGTGTCCTAGTTGAAAAGACACCAAAACCATGTTCAAAGGCAGATTAACAGAGCATTCAAGGCATAGTCATTTTAATCATCATCAGAATAGTCAACACAAGCAATTTAATTCAAGTGCACGCAAAACGAGTAGTGACTTTACTGTTCAAATCTGTCTCTTGTACAGTACTTGCCGAATCCTATGCGAATCAGTCGTGCAAAGCTTGTAGTCATAGACGTCGAAGCTTGTCTAAAGTCTTCACGATGCAGTCGTGCGAAGCCTGCCTTCGCTCACGTCTTCGCTTCAATCTCCGACGCGTGTGGGCTTCAGATGCGGGGCCAGATGAAAATAAAGGTTGTTGTGTGAACCCCGCCTAGATGATGCTTGTGCTGCTGCGCCCTAGAAGCCTCGAGAAGCAGCAGCTGCCGTGTCGCCTGCTACTTCTGCTTCCCGTGCCATGCAGCTACCCGAGGTGACCAGACGCAAGCTGCCTACTACTGTTGGCTCCACGCACTGAGGCTCACGCCTCTACCTTGCCGTGCGGCAGCATGCCACAAGCAATCCTGCAGCGCTACGCACATAGCTGCATCCTACGTCTGCTTTGACTGCCACGCCGGCTGCTTACGCATGTCTCGGCTGGCAGGCGATAGGAGATAATGACGCCGGTGAAGAAAAATCTCGATGGAGAAATGATGATCCGATAATGGCGGTGGCGACGCACACAGGAAGAAAAAGGGAACACCAAAAAATGACCCAAACTCTTATGGAATTAAAGTTGATTACCGAATAGGTCACCCTAACCGTAGGTCTTGGGGCCTTTTTATAGGAAGCCCAATAAAATGGGAAAACAAAAATACCCCTAGAGTTTTTACAGATGCTGAAATAAAAATGGAAAAGACTGAAATGCCCTTAGGGTTTTTTTACAGACTCGACTAACAGATTGTGGGCCTAAAGGCAAAATAGTAAAATCCTAAATAAAGATAACTTATCCTGATGCGAAGCTTTCATAGCAGCTACAGCTTCGCCTTAGAACAGTCCGATCCAAGATCAGCGGTCGTCAGTTTTGCCCTGAAACTGACAAAGCGTCCACCGTCTTCGCACCGGGTACCCTGATTGGGCCGGTCCGATTCCACAGCTCCCTCAGCACGGCAATCGCTCACCGCCCGTGTACCTGAGTCAATCCCGGTCAACAGACCAGTGGATCCTTTGCTGCTCCTAGCCCATGTACTCGGATTGGGCCAGCCTGACTCCGCGGCCCCTCTGCCCGGCAGTCGCTCCTGCCCGTGTACCTGAGTCACATGCGGCCTAGACATAGCAAGTCTTCTCTTCTCTTCATGTCCTCTTGACTTCCATTGAAAATGACTCATCACATCGGGAGCCATGAGGCCCATGCTCTTCAACATGGCTCCTCAATTTCCCCCTTGATGACTGCATTGTCAACACTCTCTTCATCAGCTCTTTAGAACCTGCAAGCACATGTGGAAACACGAAAAACGAAAACACAAGAAGACAGAAAGAAGAAAATAAAATAAAAGTTTAACCCTAATGACCAAAGGAGAAACAAAAACCAGAACACAGTCATTATGGTTAACCAAAAATAAACACTCAAAAATGAATGCAATCTCAGAATTATCAACAAGGATATCCAAAGAGTAAAGGCAAAGAGACTAAAACTCCCCCTGAAACAAATAGCAGAGAAAGCCAAAAACTCCCCCTAAACTCTTCGAAAAGATCGAGTAACCCAAAATTTCTCCCCCCTGTTGACAATTGAACTCATAAAGTGAGACTAAATGCACTCTAAAGAGACACAGACTCAAAACTCCCCCTGAAATGCAGCTCCCCATCAAGATATGCAATGAATGCAACTGGGCTGCAGGTGGAGTGTAAAAAGCATGCTTCTCAGATATGATTGACTACAATTACAACATTTAGCAGGTATAGCAAAAGACATATTGTCTAAGACACATGACATGATCAGTGCAACATATGATATCTAAAGAAAGTCATTAGCACGCATTTTCAATTTTTTCAACCAAAAACATCACCACATTTTCTAGTCGACAAGCAAGGTAAAGCATGAGATGCAAAAGCTAGCTGATATCTACCAAGATAAGCATTGTCCAGAACAAAGTGCTTCAGCAAACTTGTTATCTTTTTAATTTTCAAGATTTTTCTTTTCCTTTTTCATTTTTGCCAGGGGTTAATTGCATGTCAACCTTATGCTAACCAACCAAGTCAAGCCTAGGCCAGAACTGGACCATCAGAAGCTTAAGACATTGGTCTTGGCATACAGTACACTGTCCTAGTTCATACCAAAGTGCTATGGTAAGTAGTCCAGAATAATGCAATGCGACGAAGCAAACCCACCTGGATCTTTTCAAATTATGCATAAAAAGGCATGGATTTTCATTTTTTCCGATTTTTTATCATTTTTATAGCGCATTTTCCATGTTTAAAGCATATAGATAACCAAGTTGCATATCTGCATCTAAGTGAGAAACTAGCTACCAGGCATGTAAAAGATAGCAAAAGCATTCAGCCTACACATGCTAGTTACCAAAAGCAATGATGATCATTTTTCAATTTTAAAGCATAAAAACCATCCATACGACAGATATCAGTCATATCATGTGAACTGAAGCAAAGCATGATCATCGACAAGTATTCAAAAGTATGTACTAGCTAGAATAAGTAAAGCAGATAAATCATATAACAGAAGCAAGCTCAAAGTGTGATATGTGAATATGCATGATATGAACTCACACAAAAAGACTCAAGAAAAGAGTAAAGAAGAAAGAAAATTGACTCAAAATATCCTAAAAAGGATACACAACTCCCAAATCCCATCGCAAACACTCAAAAGTGGACTGATCTAGGGGTTTGGTGAAAATGTCAGCCAACAGATGATGAGTATCAACATGAACAAGGTCAATGACACCTTTCTCATATTGATCCCTCAGAAAGTGAAAGCGGACATCAATGTGTTTGGTTTTTGAATGAAGACATGGGTTTTCCCTACACTAATCGCGCAGGTACTGTCACAACACAAAGGTACTCTGGCAGGGAAGAACAACCCAAAATCTCGTAGCGTGGAAATCATCCAAACTAACTGTGAGCAGCAGCTACATACTCAGCCTCTATGGTAGAAAGCGCAACTCCACATTGTTTTCGAGAAGACCAAGAGACAAGCGAAGAACCGAGAAACTAGCAAGTATCAGAAGTCGACATGCGATCCAGCCAGTACCCACCAAAATCAGCGTCGGAAAAGCCAGATAAATCAAGAGACAATGGTGCTGAATAATAAAGACCTAGATCAGGCGCATATGCAAGGTACCTGAAAATGCGCTTGATAGCCTACCGATGAGACGCACGTGGTGAGGACGGTGTAGGACCGAAAGTAGCGACCAGAGGGGGGGTGAATGGGCGCCTTAAAAATTCTTTCGAATATATGGCCTGTTCCCAACACCAAATGCACCTCAAAAGACTAAGCAGTAGAATATGAACAAATAGCCTAAGTCTGAAGGTATCTAGCCTAGAAGCAACTGATATCAAACAGAGAACTATCAAAGCAGTGCTAATAGACAGATAAATAGTATACACAAGACAAGGCAAGACAAACTTCTCAGTATAACACTCTAAGTGCACTAATAATGAAGTGAGAAGTTACCGTTCGAAATCTGTCTCCTGTCTAAAACTTGGCGAAGCCTGCTTCGTTGGTCAAGGTCTGCTTCGCAGTGTCAAAGCCTGCTTCTCTGTGTCGAAGCCTGCTTCGGAGGTTGATGACAAAGCCTGCTTCGGAGGTTAGTTATGAAGCCTGCCGAAGGCTGTTGGGAGAGTGTCGAAGGTTGGTTGTCTATCCTAGTTCGAGTAACAAAGTGCAAAGTATGCTTCGGAGTGAAGTATGGCAGAGTCGAAGCTAGGTTCGAACAATGTACTTCGAAGGCTAAACTTCGAACAGAAAGCTTCGAACAAGCTCACAGAAAAACAACCTTCGAAAGAGTGAGGCGAAGCCCGACACACGGTAGAAAAAACCAAAACGAAGCCTACACTCTACCTTCGAACAAACACATCAAGGACCTTCGAAGAAGACGGATGCAAACACTGAGCGAAGTCTAACAAAAAGACAAGCTTCGAAGCCAACTTCGAAGTCTGTCGAAGTATGGACTTTGAAGCGCTCAAGTCGGAGTACCTTCGCACAGACGTTCGAAGTATGATACGCTTGACAGTTCGAAAAGTACTTCGAAGCTAGCAACTCAGTACACAAAATGAAGTTCGAAGTTCAAGCGAAGCCCTCGAGGATGTCAGATCGAAGCCTGCCTCACGGAGCTGAGGGGCTTCGAACAGAGAAGGTGCTTCGGAAGAAAACAGCTAGAAAAGGTACTTGGATCTGTCTACTCGATCAAAAAGGCTGCGCAGAAAAAGCAAAGCTAGTACTAGTGTACTGTTGCTAAAGAGTAGTAGTACTACTTGCAACACCAAGAACTAGTACTACTTGCGTGAAGAACACACGCAACAGAAGCACATTCTCAGGAATAAAATCAACAGCACACATCAAACCGAAGCTTCTGAATCAGAGAAATCAATGCACGCATCCAAACACGAACAGGAGATGGAATCCCACGGGAACAAATAAAATCAAGAGGATGCAGTAATGAACAAAACACCAAACAGATCCTGGCGGCGCACACAAGCAGGAGAGAGAAGGTGCAAGAAAAAAATGACCCAAAGGAGTAGTATTGATTTCAGCCAAAAGGGTAGTCCAACCCTAGGGATTGGGGCCCTATTTATAGGCTGCCCAATGACCTAGAATATTTCACCAGCCCCTTAGGTTTTTTTACAGACGCAAGAATAAAGGAAAAGACTAAACTGCCCTTAGGAATTTTTACAGACACGATTGACTGACTGTGGGCCTAGAGATACATATGAGTTATCTGGAAGCTAAGCTTTCGTAGCGACTACGGCTTCTCTTCTGGACAGTCCGATACAAGATCGACGGTTGTCAGTTTTGCGCCGAAACTGACAAAGCCTCCACCGACTTTGCACCAGGTACCCGGATTGGGCCGGCCCGATTCCGCAGCTCTCTTAGCCCGGCAATCACTCACCGCCCATGTACCTGAGTCAATCCTGGTCAATAGCCCAGTGGGTCTTCTGCTGCTCCTGGCCCATGTACCCAGATTGGGCCAGTCCGACTTCGCAGCCTCCTCTACTCGACAGTCGCTTGCTGCCCGTGTACCTGAATCACACACGGCCCATGAAACAGCAGATCTTCATTCTTCTCAGTCCTCTTGACTATCGTTGACAATGACTCATCACTTCTGGAGCCATGAGGCCCACGCTATTCAGCATGGCTCCTCAGACGGGAAGCGCGTGCACAGTCCCACGACAAACTGAATGTCTAGCCTCATCGCCGTCAAGTACATCACCGATCTGATCATCCCTCGATACTCTCTCATTGACCTTGATGCCACTCTCGTCCTTGTCATGGCCCCCAGATGTACCCATTGGTGTCATCTGATGCTTCAGCTTTCCACCAAAGTCAAACTTCTTCAACATGTCCCGCGTGTACTTACTCTAGTGAATGAAGTTGTCGTCCTTGGTCTGCTTGATCTGGAGCCCTAGGAAATACTTGAGCTCACCCATGAGGCTCATCTCAAACTCGCTGTGCATCTACTCAGAAAACTTGGACACAAGCGCATTAGTAGAACCACCAAAAATGATGTCGTCCACGTAAATCTGAGCAATCAAGAAATTTGAGCCATCTCTGAGCAAGAAAAGAGTTTTGTCCATATAACCCATCGCAAAGTCGTTCCCCAAAAAAACTACTTTAGGCGATCATACCAAGCCCTTGGGGCTTGCTTCAGACCATATAAATCTTTCTGCAGCTTGAAAACATGTCGAGGAAACTTTGGGTTCTCAAAACCGAGGGGTTGCCTAACATAGACCTACTCCTCTATGTACCCGTTCAGAAAAGCACTCTTGACATCCATTTGAAAATGTTTAAAACCTTTAGATGCAGCAAATTCCAAAACAATGCGAATGGACTCAAGACGGGCAACAGCGGCGAAAGTCTCCTCAAAGTGAATACCCTCTTTTTGGCAAAAACCCTAGGCAGATAGTAGAGCTTTGTTGCATACCACAACCAGTGTCCAAACCCGATTGTGAACAAAGTTCTCAAGCTCTTCTTGCATGGCATTTATCCAATTCTAATCAGAAAGAGCATGAGAAACATCTCTGGGCTCAAAAGATGCAACAAACGTATACTTAGCAAAAACAGCGAGCGAGTCAACAGAAGAACGCAATGTTCTCTCAGTAAGATCACCGATGATGAGCTCTGAGGGGTCAGCAGCTGGCACCTCTGGACTCATCTGAGGGGACTCAATCTAAGTGGAAGAAGTGATCAGAGGTCCACCCTCATCCTCAGTCAAAGTCTTAGAAGGTGTGGGGTCTGCAGGCTATGCAGAAGGCCCACCCTAATCGACAGCAGGAGCATCATCATCTTCCTCGAAGATGGACTCTCCAAGCTCATCATATCTAGAAAGCTCAAAAGAAGGAGTCAGTCAAGGCATGGACTCATCAAAAGAAACCTCGCAAGTCTCGACAAGCTGCTGGGAGTCGAGGTTCCAAACATGGAAGCCTCGAGAATGCAAAGCATAACCAAGAAAGACTCCATCCCAGCAACGAGACTCAAACTTGTCCAAATGCCCTCCCTTCTTGAGCACAAAGCACTTGCAGCCAAACGCTCGCAAGTGATTCACCTTGGGTTGTCTGCCAAACTGCAAATCATATGAAGTCTTACCTAAGTAAGCTCTAAGAAAAATGCGGTTGGCCAGATAGCAAGCCGTGTTCATGGCTTTAGCCCAAAAACGCCTAGGAGTCCTATGCTCATCGAGCATCATCCTAGCCATCTCGACCAGCGTGCGGTTCTTTCGTTCCACAATGTCGTTCTGTGGAGGAGTGTAAGGAGCAGAAAACTGGTGCTCAAGACCCTAATCACTGCAGAAGCTGACGAACTGAGAGTTCTTGAACTCGGAGCCGTTTTCAGAGTGAATTGCTCGCATCCGACCATTGTTTTCATTCTTCAGCTTCAAAATCATGTCATGAACAAACTGAAAAGTCTCATCCTTAGACTCCAAAAAGAAAACACACAAGAATTGAGAAAAATTGTCAACTATCACAAGCGCGTACCACTTCCCACCGACTGAGCGTACCCGAGCTGGACCAACAGTGTCCATGTGTAACAGCTCTCCCGGATACGTAGTCATCTCCTGAGTCACAGGTGCGTGCAAAGCGGCAACCATTTTCCCGTGATGACAGGGATTGCAAACTAGATCCTTCTCCATCTTAAGCTTGGGCAGTCCTCAGATAAGGTCCATTGAGCTCAATCTGACTAGGAGATCAAATCTCAAATGGCCTAACCTCTTATGCCACTTCCATAGCTCAAAGGAGGATCCAGCAATCAAACAATGAGAAGGGCCGAAAGAACTAGAGAAATCAATCTGAAAGACCTTACCGAAGGGTAAGATCTAGCAAACCAAAGATCCTCTAGAATCAACAACAGAAGACATGTCCTTCTTAAATCGAATATCCAAACCATCCTCAAGAAGTTGCGAGACAGAGATCAAATTAAAATTCAAGTTTCCAACAAAAGTAACATTCTTCAAAGAGAAATGATCAGAGATGTGAATTGAGCAAATGCCATGTACCTTCCCTTGACCATTGTTCCCGAAAGGGATGTACTCCTTGGAGCTCGGGGAAGTGAGGCTGGAGAACCATCTGCGATGTCCCGTCATGTGGCGAGAGCATCCTGAATCCATGATCCACATGTTGTCCAGTCCTCGATCCTGCACGATCAGTGGTCATAAGTGTGAGCAAACGGTCCAACACCAGGTTTAGCAAAATAGCTAAACCAGTGTCGAGCCATCTGCTCAAAAGAAGGAAAGCAGAAAGAATCATAACAGTCCGGAGCAAAACACGGCTCAAAGCGCGGTCCTCGGTTCTATCTAAAGTCTCAGCCACGAGGTCCAAAGCCATATCCAGAATGACCTGGAGCTCTATAGGAGCAAAAACCACCCTCCAGAGCACGGGCATGAAAGAAGTCTCCTCTACCACCACCTACACGATGCGGCCTAGCCTCTAGCCTCTCCCCGCGTTGAGGGACTCTCAGTCTACCACCCTACTGGTAGAACTGCTCCTGCCCACCACGATCTCTCTCTACTCTCTCAACCTTCTTCCTCCTGAAGCAAAACTCCTCAAGATGCCCGTCTCTCTGACAATACTCACAGTGATAAGTAGGCTTCTTGGGATGTGGTTGAGGCTTGGTGTTGGGGGAAAATACTTCACCCTCATGACTTTAGAGATTGACAGTAAAAGATAACTTATCGGCTTCGAAGCTCGTGCTTATGCCCGAAGGTGGTGAAGTTTCTAAGCCAAAAAGTGCTTCGGCTTACAATTCGAAGGTACCCTCCGCAAGACATGAAGCTTCGGTGGAAAACAGCAAGACTGATAAGATGTTTGCATTATCTTCCTACTCCAGGTAGATTTTACCATTTTAACCCTATTCGGTGTACCGAATAGTTTTCACTATGTCAGTTGTAATTGAGGGGTAAATATGTCTTTTCCTTAGACTTTTTGCCTATAAATACCCTTCTTCTTACCCTGTAATAGGCATCGAATACTCAGCTATTCAATACACAATTTTGGACTACTTAAGCTATTAACCAATTCGGAGGCTTGAGATAGTTTTCAACGCAAATCAACTGTTTGTGAGTTCTTAATCTTAGAGAACCTGTTAGCATAATCTTTTACACCAACAGTTGGCGCCGTCCATGGGGATCCTAGTTCTAAAAGCTAGTTCTCTACTGCTGATTGTACTTCGAAGGGCACTTGCGGAGGGAGCTTCGGAGTCTCAAGATTCCGCGCACCCTTCAGTAAGGAGCTTCTTAGTGCAGTTCGAAGGCCTTTCCTCGCCTTCCCAGACCAATCGAAGTCTTCGGTCTTCGGACCTCATCTTCATTAGATATGCCTCCCAAGCAGAGCCTAGTCTCGAATCCTCCCCGAAGGTCCCCTCGGACCAACGGAGCAGGACCTTCAACTATCCCAACAACCCCCGAAGGCGTTGCCGGACGTCGAGCACCTAGAGGCCCTCGAGCTGCTCCTACGATGCTCCAAACCGACTACGCCAGTTCCCAAGACCCGGAGCTCCCCTCTGAAGGAGACAAAGACCTTCCTGAGGACGAGGCTACTCAAGTAGCATGACTTCAGGAGGAAGTGGCTAGGTGGAGGCAAGATGCCGCTGATCGACTCCGCTCTCAAGCTTCCACCCAGGATCTAGAAGGGCCCCAAGACGGTGGTGCTGGCAACCTTCCTGAAGTTGTCCAAGTCCCGGAGGAGGCTGAGAACGCATCCTTTGATGATGAGTCTCCGCTGCATTCGGACTTACAAAAGGTGCCCTACGATCCCAGGTTCAAAGCCTCGAAGTTGCACAAGTACTTTGGTGGGTGTGACCCCAGAGAATTCGCTCGCTCATATACCCTGGTGATAGAAGCCAGCGGAGGGGTGCGTAACACTATGGTGAAGTGTTTTCCCCTCGCTCTTGAAGGTGTGGCTCTCCGATGGTTCTGGTCTCTGAGGCCAGGATCGATCAAATCCAAGGAGCGGTTGAAGAGCAAGTTTGTAAGAAACTTCCAAGGTATGTTTGTGGCCCCAATGTCAACGGGCAGTTTATTTCAGGTGAAGCAGCGAGCAGGAAAGACGCTTCGGGAATACTTCACGCGCTTCGCCCACACCAAATCGCAGATCAAGGGCTTGTCTACCTCTTCGGTAGTCGATGCCGCCCACGAAGGGGTGTTGAACCCAGATCTCCTCAGCAAGCTTCATCGGAAACCAGTGTCATCCATGGCACAGCTGATGGCATACTTAGAACAGTATGCCAAGGCGGAGGAAGGCTGCCTCCGAAGAGCTGCAACACCTGCACCAGCACTTTGGGAAGTGAAGACGGAGCCCGAAGCCTCAACCTCTTCGCAACCCCCTCACGACAATCGCTTCCACGATCACAGGTGAGGAAAGAAGCACTTACGCTCAGAGGTGTTGAACATTGCACACTCCATTCCGAAGGCACCTGCCAACTTTCAGCAGGCACAAGGCTTCAAGGCTAGAGCTCTGAAGCCCCAAGAAGGAATACCTGGCAGGCACAAGAGCTTTTTCTGCTGCGTGCATGGCGAGAATAGAAGCCATTACACGAAGGATTGTAAGGCGGTATTAACCCTTCGAGGTGAATACCTGGGACAAAGTACAAGGTGAGGTACTTCGGATCGAGCCCCTCCAACGGCACGGTCAGAGCCCGAGCAAATCGTGGCCCAAGCCGGCGTCCCCGAAGCACCCATGCAGCTACCGGTGGCCAACATTATGCCACCGCCGAAGCAGGAAGACCCCCAAGACCGCGGCAAGCGAGTGGTCTTGCCCATCTCCAGAGGGGGGACCCTCGGTAACATGTCCAAAAGGCAGTGGCGAGAATACGTCCATGAAGTAGGACACATAGGGACCTCGAATTCTGTAGAGGGAATGCCCGAATGTTCTCATGTACCTATTTCTTTTACTACCAATGATGCTGCGGGGGTGAAGTTCCCCATGTTGACCCCTTGGTCATTTTAGCAGATATAGCTGGGGTGGAAGTTCGAAGGATCCTGGTGGACGGTGGGAGCTCCACAGACATACTTTTTATCCAGGCCTTCAATCATATGTGCATTCCTCGGAGGGATTTACTTTCGGCAGCCCGCCCACTTCAAGGTTTCGTAGGTCCGCCTCTCGATGCCCTCGGCCAAATAGGCCTTGAGGTTGCCTTCAGAGAGGGGCCCTTGGCCAGGGTGGAAGAGGTGATCTTCGACGTCGTCGATGCCCCATATGCCTACAATGCAATTTTCGAACGGGGGATGTTGAACTAGTTTGGGGCTATAGCACATCACAACTACCTATGTCTCAAGATGCCCACAAAGGTGGAGTTCTCACTATTTCAGGAGACCAAGCTGTAGCTCGAAGACCGGAGTATGGCCACGGCCAGCCATTGGACCCTCGGCAAGTACACAGTGTGATGGAGCACACGGAGGAGGTTCCGGAGTCTTCGAACTCCTCGAAGGGCCTTTCCCTCAAGCCAAGCCCAAAAGGCGATGTCGTCATGAAAATAATTCTGAAGGATGGCAAAGAATACCCAATACAGTTCGGCAAGGGGCTATCTCCGGAGATAGCTGCCTCATTGGAAGAAGTAGTCAAGCAAAATTTGGACATCTTTACCTGGACTAATGAAGACATCACCGGGGTTGACGGAAGTATCATCGAGCATAGCCTTCTTGTCAACCTAAAGGATAGGCCAGTACGCCAGGGGCTCCGTAAGCTATTTGCAGAGAGGGCAGACTTCACCAAGATAGAAGTGAAAAATTTGTTAAGGCCAGCATCATCAGGGAAGTGGCCCACACGGAGTGGTTGGCTAACCCTGTTTTTGTTAGGAAAAAGGCTCCCGCAAATGGCGCATGTGCATTGATTTTACATCATTAAATAAAGCATGCCCGCAAGACCCCTACCCTATGCTCCGAATAGACCAGCTGGGGGATTCTACGGCTAGCTCCGAATTACTGAGTTTCTTGGATGCTTACTCTGGTTATCATCAAGTCTGGCTAAAGCGTGAGGACGAAGCCAAGACAAGTTTCATAACCCCATCTAGAGTATTTTGTTATGTAAGAATGCCTTTTGGCTTGCGGAATGCCGGAGCCACATTCTCGCGTTTGATAGCTAAGGCTCTAGGTCACCAAATAGGCCGAAATGTCGAAGCCTATATAGATGACATTGTAATAAAGAGTGTTGTAAAGCACCATTATAACCTAGACATAGCTGAAACATTTGAGAGCCTCCGAGCATGTGGAGTCCGGCTCAACCCTAAAAATGTATATTCAGGCCGCAAGGAGGAAAACTGCTAGGGTACTTAGTTTCAAGTAGGGGAATCGAAGCTAGCCCAATGCAGATAAGTGCATTACAAAGAATGGCTCCACTAGGAAATTTGAAGCAAGTCCAGAAGCTAACAGGACGGCTCGCATCTCTCAGCTGAGGAGCCATGCTGAAGAGCGTGGGCCTCATGGCTCCAGATGTGATGAGTCATTGTCAACGGTAGTCAAAGAGGACTGAAAAGAGGAGAAGACCTGTTGCGTCTGGGTCACGTGTGACTCAGGTACATGGGCGGCAAGCGACTGTCGGGCAGAGGGGCCGCGAAGTCGGGCTAGCCCAATCCGGGTACATGGGCTAGGAGCAGTAGAGGATCCATTGGGCTGTTGACTAGGATTGACTCAGGTACATGGGTGGTGAGCGATTGCTGGGCTGAGAGAGATGCAGAATCGGGCCGGCCCAATCCGGGTACCTAGTGCAAAGTCGGTGGATGCTTTGTCAGTTTCGGCGCAAAACTGACGACCGCTGATCTTGGATCAGACCATCCTAGAGCGAAGCTGTAGTCACTACGAAAGCTCCTCTTCCAGATAAGTCATCTGTAAATAGGAGTTTACTATTTTATCCTTAGGCCCACAGTCAGTCAGTCGAGTCTGTAAAAATATCTTTAGGGCAGTTTGGTCTTTTCCATTTATTTCAGCGTCTGTAAAAAACCCTAAGGGTCTGGTGGAATATTCCTAGGCTATTGGGCTGCCAATAAATAGGGCCCCAGTCCATAGGGTTAAGTCACCCATTCTGAAATCATGTTTTGCTTTCACTAAAAGCTTGGGTCACTTTTGGTTTTTCCTGTTTGTTCTCGAGTGAGCGCCGCCGCCATGTCTGTTCTTCTGCGTCGCCGAGTTTTTCTTCACGTCTTGCCTTGATATGTTTCTCTAACTGATAGAGAAGTCACGATTTCAGGTTTTATTCGTTCATCATCAATCATCACACTGTGTTTTTGCGTTATCCCTATTGCCTTGATCTGCGTGTTTTATGTTCATCTGTTCTGAAGTTTCGTGCTGGTAATCATTCTTCACAATGCTATCACCGTCTTCTGCACGGGCGCAGTTTTCTTTCCTTCTCTGGTTTGTATTTGTTTATTGGTGCAACTACAGCGTTTACACCTTGCATTTTTCCCTAGGCCATCAAACACCTATGCGCAGTCTAGCTACAAAGCAACATCTATTCAGCCAATAGTTTGTAGGCCTAGAGGGCTATTTCAGCACTGCACAGCTGCTGTGACAATTTTTATTATAACCTGCAACAGTAGCTTGTGTATGGAAGAGGCATAGCAGGTCATGATGGCCTATGAGGAGGCATGTCAGCCTATTTGCCTAGGCTGAAATCTGTTCAGTATACTTGTTTTCTGCAGGGAGTTGTTTTCTCGCTCTCGGTTTTAGTTCCTCTGCTGTAGCAACTTGCATGCATTCTGTTCAGAGGGATTCTTGGTAGCTGCCACTTTCGGAGTTCGCTGAAGGTTTCAAAGATTTCTGTTGAGTGTTCGGACCTTCGCATGCGTATCGATTTCGAAGCTAGCTTCGTTCTGATATTCGAAGTCGTTCAGCGAGGCTCGTCTTTGATTTTTACTAGCTTCCGAGTAATATCTGCACTTCGCTGAATTTTTGGAATTAACTCGAAGTCCATTTCTATACTTCGCTGAATCCCATGACCAAATCAGCAGACTTCGACTTGTCTGGGGTTACAGCTTCGAAGTTCTAACTCCGGTCTGCGAACTCCAGTTGACGTGTAGAGTTCTGGCTTCGAAGTACTCGTGTGGTCCCCACAGCAAACACAGGCTTCGTTTGTTTTTTGTCTGCTCTTTAATGAAGTATGCCTGTTGCTGTTCGGAGTATGGATTTTTGGCTTCGGTACTGAAATTTTCAGAGTAGGCTTCGACAGCTACGTGCTTCGCTGCTGCATAGCTTCGCACTAGTCTTCGAACTTTCTTCTGCATAGCTTCAAATTCGAAGGGTTTGGGTTTATACATCTACAATCTCCGCATGACTGCTCTGAACCGGCACACCCACCATAGGCTTCGACGCTGCAGGCTTCGTCAAGTACCAAACAGGAGACAACCTTGAACAGTAAGACTCTTAGTTTTACGTGCACTCATGATTAAACCTCTGTGATGAACTATTTCTGTGAAACTTGAGTTGCCATGTTTTAAATGCTTTGTTTATTTGCCTTTAAGAACTGTGTTGGTGTTTCTTTGTCTAGGACACCGGTCGTTTATAGGCTAGATATTTTTAGGCTGTGTTGACCTGTTTATTTATCCCTACTTAGTCTGTTGAGGTGCGTTGGGTGTTGGGAGAAGGCCATTGTTTCGAAAGAATTTTTTTAGGCGCCCATTCACCCCCCTCTAGTCGCTACTTTTGGACCTACAAGTGGTATAAGAGCCTGGTTAGGGTTTTGTCCATACCTTAACCGGTTCTAAAAACCAGTAGTGATCATGACGTCTCCTGGAAAGGTCCCGTCCTTGGAAGCTTGTGGCTATAATTATTGGAAGACTCAGATGCGAGCCTATCTCATGAGCCAAAGCTAGGACATCTAGGACATTTGTATTCACGCTTTTTTCATAGTGTTGCCTCTTGCTGAGCGCACTACTCCAGATATTGTTGCCCAGCATCAGAACAACAACAAAGCGGTGTTTTCTGGTTTAGGTCCCACTGAATTTGAGCGTGTGAGCCATCTCACCACTGCGAGAGAGATCTAGGCTACCCTCCAGGCACACCATGTGGGAACAACCCAGGTCAAGGCTCGGCTCTATCAGACCTACCGGCGTGAATTTGAGAATTTCACACAAAAGCCGGGTGAATCTGTTGAAGCGTTGTTTGGTCGTTTTCAATCGATCATAAACAAGCTTCGGGCCAACAAGGCTGAGGGTGTTCAGTTAGTCTCAGATCATGAGCAGGAGCTCAAGGTTCTCCATACCTTGGACCCTAAGATCTGGGAGATCAAGGTATCCTCTATCATTGAGAGCTCATCTTATGATACCTTGACCATTTCTGAGTTGTTTAGCAAGCTGAAGGCCACTGAGGTTGATACCCAGTTGAGATCAAATCTCACTGGCTCTGGATCAAAGTCCCTGGCCCTTGCTACACCTTCTACTGACACCTCCTCTATGAGCTGTGATGGGTTCTCCTTCATGTCTATCACTGAGGACCAGCTTGAGTCGTTAGGAGATGATGACCTGTGTATTTTTAACAACCGGGTGCGTCGTATTTATGACAAAAGAATGTTCAAAAGACACGGCATAAAGACCGGATGCTTTGAGTGTGGTGACCTAGGACACTTCATCGCCGACTGCCCCAAGCGCAATGGTCACAAGAAGGGCACTGGTGGTGGCTTCCACGACTGCCGCAAGCACGACAGCTCCTCCTTCACCAAGGGCAAGCCAAAGACCAGATTCTTCAGAAAAGCCCTGAAGGACTACCGGCGTGAGAACAAGAAGTACGATAAGGCCTTCTTCACCGAGATGGAGAAGAGCTACTCCAAGCGGTCCACGTCTTCTTCCTCTTCATCGAGCTCAAGCGGTGAGGAGATTGTCATCAGGAAGGGGAAGGACAAGGACGATCCGGTGGGCCTTTGCTTCATGGCTTTCGGGGACAGTCCGAAGAGCCGCTCACATCAACGCCGAAGATCTCGCAAGAGATTCTGCTCAATGGCTCTTGGGGATAAGGAAGAGAAGTGCTCCTCCAATGACTTCGACGATGACGACAATGAAAAGGTATGTCTACCAGGAGTCTTTTTCAGGTGAAGCAGCAACTTGGAGAAACTTTGCCACAATGTTTTAAGCGCTTCGCTCATACGAAGTCACAGATAAGAGGGTTGTCTGCATCATCCGTAGTTGATGTAGCACGAGAAGGAGTCACAAATGCGGGCCCCCTCGACAAGCTTCACCGGAAGCATATTTCCTCAGTAGCGCAGTTAATGGCCTACTTTGAGGAAAATGCTATGTCGGAAGAAGGATGGCTCCGAAAGATGGCTTCATCTTCGCCAACCGTCCTTCAAGAAGTCAACCTTGAAGTGAAAACTTCGACTCCACCACAAGGGTACCACTTAGACAACAACCAGCATGACAGACGAAGAGGGTGAAAGCATCCTCGCTCCGAAGTTTTAAACATTGCCCCCTCTTCATCCAAATTGCCCCCTAAAAATCCGCAAGCTCCGGGAAGCAAGGTCAGTGGTTGGAGGCTGCCATGGAAGCTGGCTGGCAGTGGCCAAGCCTTCTTCTATTGTGTACACGGTGAGAATCGAAGCCATGCTACAGATGCATGCAAGTCTATACTAGCTCTGCGGAGCAAGTATCTAGAGAGGAGCTCTGGACGAGGCACTACTAACCGAGCCCCTCCCGAGACATGTCCATAGCCGGTGTAGACCATTGAACGTGTAGATAACTTCGAACCCCCAAGACAGCCTTCGGTGGCCAGTGTTATGCCACCTCCAAAGCAAGAAGATACACAAGACCGCGGTAAGCGAGTAGTTCTCCCCATCTCTAGAGGAGGAGCCTTGGGTGGCAAGTAAAACGGCAACGGCGAGAATATGTTCGCGAAGTAGGGCATATTGGGACCTCCTCGTCGGTTGCTGAAATGCCTGAGTGGTATCACATGCCTATATCTTTCTCTGCTCCCGATGCAACGGGTATTAAATTCCCTTATGTGGACCCCCTTGTTATCACTACTGACATTGCAGGAACGTTGGTCCGGAGAGTGTTGATTGATGGTGGAAGATCCGCAGATATTATCTTCGTCTAGGTCTTCGACTAGTTGTGCATCCTGTGGAACCATCTACTTCCAGCAGGTCATCCGCTTCAAGGCTTCACAGGCCCTCCTCTCGATGCCCTCGGCCAAATAGGCCTCGAGGTCGCTTTCACAGAGGGGCTCCTGGCTAGATCGGGGGATGTGATTTTTGACGTCGTCGACGCCCCTTATGCCTATAATGTTATCTTTGGAAGGGGAATGCTAAATCAATTCGGAGCTGTGGTGCATCATAACTCTCTATGCCTAAAAATGCCCACACAAGGAGGAGTGCTTACAGTCTTCGGCGACCAAGCTGTGGCGCGAAGGGCGGAATATGTCCATGGTCCACCCCTTGATCCTAGACAGATAAATAATGTTCAAGACCATTCGGAGGATGCCCGTGCGTCAAGCGAGCTCTCAAAGATATCCTCCCCCAGGCCAAGCCCCGAAGGTGAAATTATAATGAAGATAATTTTCAAGGACGGCAAAGACTATCCCATCCAGTTTGGCAAGGAATTGCCTCCGAAAATTGCTACTTCGCTGGAAGAAGTAGTTAAAGAAAACTTGGATGTATTTGCTTGGTCCGATGAATATATTTCCAGAGTCAACCGAAGTATCATTGAGCACATCCTACTCGTCAACCCAAGGGTTCAACCTGTTCGCTAGGGGCTCCACAAATTGTCAACAGAAAGGGCGGACCTTGCTAAAGCAGAGGTGGAGATGTTGTTGAAGGCCAAGATCATTAGAGAGGTGGCCCATACGGAGTGGTTAGCCAACCCCGTCTTTGTCAAGAAAGAGGCCTCTAGCAAGTGGCGCATGTGCATTGACTTCACATCCCTGATTAAAGTATGCCCACGTGACCCCTACCCCATGCCCCGCATTGATCAACTCGTCGACTCCACTACCGGCTCCGATCTTTTGAGCTTCCTCGACGCGTACTCCGGATATCATCAAATATGGTTAAAATGCGAAGACAAAGCCAAGACAAGCTTTATAACTCCTTCGAGAGTCTTTTGTTATGTTAGAATGCCCTTCGGCTTAAGAAATGCTGGGGAAACTTTCTCAAGGTTGATTGCTAAGGCTCTAGGTCACCAGATAGGTCGCAATGTTGAAGCCTATATGGATGATATTGTAATAAAGAGTGCTTTAAAGCACCAACACATAGTCTAGACTTAGCAGAAACTTTTGAGAGCCTCCGATCATGTGGAGTTCACCTCAACCCTGAAAAATGTATCTTTGGGGCTCAAGCTAGAAAATTGCTAGGGTATTTAGTTTTGAGCAGGGGGATCGAAGCTAGCCCAACACAGATAAGTGCATTGCAAAGAATGGCTCCGCCGAAAATTTTGAAGCAAATCCAGAAGCTTGTCGGACGCCTCGCGGCCCTTAGAAGATTTTTGCAAGGTCTGCAAAGCGGAGCCTCCCAATATTGAAAGCCTTAAAAGGGTCCGAAGATTTTTCCTGGACACTAGAGTGCCAGAAGAGTTTCGATGATATCAAAGAATATCTCAGCAATTTTGCAACACTCATTGTGCCCCTCGCAGATCAAACTCTTCTTCTCTATCTTGTATCCATAGGCTCCGCTGTCAGTGCAGTCCTTGTTCGAGAAATGGATTTCAATGGGAAGTTGGTATAGAATCCGATATATTTTGTATCAGAAGCCTTATCCGGAGAAAAAAATCGGTACTCCAAATTGGAAAAATTTACTTATGCTCTGGTAATGGCTTCGAGGAAATTACGGTATTATTTTTTGGCACATAACATAACTGTACCAACTTATTATCCTCTGGGAGATATGCTATGAAGCAAGGACTCTACGGGGAGAATTAGAAAATGGGCCATTGAGTTAGCCCCCTTTGGTATTTCCTTCATAGCAAGAACAGCAATCAAGTCACAAGTGATGGCTGATTTTGTAGCAGAATGGACTCCGTCTGCAGTATGGGCTCCGTAAGAATCAAATGAAGGCATATAGACCATATACTCTGATGGAGCTTTTCAAGCGTCCAGAGTAAGCACCAGAGCGGTCATAATTTTGCCTTCAGGGCAAAAAACAATGTACTCCGCGAGGCTCAACTTTAAGTCTACCAATAATATTGCGGATTACGAAGGAATTTTGTTAGGTCTTCGCAAGGCACGTGCCCTTGGCGCTACAAGAGTTGTTATAAAAATAGATTCCCAAATTGTAGTCGGGCACGTTGATAAAAGTTTTCATGTCCGGCATCCACAACTTGCTGAATATCTAGAAGAGATTTGCCAGATCGAAGTAGCATTTAAAGGGATATCGGTCCGGAGCATCCCACAAGCTGAAAACATACATGCAAACATCTTGGCAAAAGCTGCAGCCGGAGCCCTAGATATCCCAGAAGGGGCTTTTTATGAAGAGCTTGCCTCCCCTTCAGTGCCCCAACTCCCTCCTGTGGAGTTCCTTTGCATACCAAGCACCGATTGGCGGAGTTCAATTATGGAGTTATTGCAAGACGAAGCTAATTTGCCTAAAGGCCTGAAGCTATCAAGACTGCAGTTAAAAGTTCGGAATTATCATATTGTCAACGGCATTTTATACAAGGCTAGAGTATGTTCTCCCCTACTCCAATGTATTTCCAAAGCCGAAGGCCAAGACATACACCGAGAAATTCATGAAGGCCTTTGTGGTAGCCATCTTGCCCCTCGAGCTTTAGCAGGAAAAACACTTCACCAAGGGCTCTATTGGCCTACAATAGTAGCTGATGCAGAGGCTTTAGTCCGCACTTGCCAAGGTTGTCAATGGATTGAAAGACAGAGTCATTGTCCACTAGCATCTCTTCAAGTTATTACTCTGGTATGGCCGATGGCCCGGTGGGGAATGGATCTTATTGGCCCCTTCCCAATGGCAAAGGGCAGCCTAAATTTTGCAGTGGTAGCAATTGAGTATTTTTCTAAGTGGGTCGAAGCAGAACCCCTCACTACTATCACTTGAAAGAATGTGCAAAAATTTTCTAGAAAAATATTATTTGCAGATTCGGAGTGCCAAGATAGCTGACAATTGACAATGGAACTCAGTTCGATGTCGAACCCTTCAGAGAGTTCTGCGAAGGTCTTGCTATTAAAATGTGCTTTGCAACTGTCTGTCATCCCCAATCCAAAGGAGTCATCGAGCGAGCTAATGGTAATATCTTGTTAGGCTTGAATCAAAGAATAGTAGGATTAGCGAAGGGGTTATGGACCGAAGAAATTCCGAAAATTTTGAGGTCCATTCGGACCACTCAAGCAAGGTCCACAGGGTTCAGCCCTTTCAGGTTACTATTTGGAGATGAAGCCATGACACCGGCGGAGCTCAAGGGAGGATCCCTCTGCACCATCGAACCTGAAATGGAAAATGAAAGACAGAATTTGCCGGACTTAATTGAAGAAACAAGGCTTCGAGTTGTTGCTAACCTAACAAAGTATCAACATCAGACCAAGACTTGGTATGACCCGAAAATAAAGATTAATGAACTTAAGTCGGGCCATTCAGTATTGTGAAGCATTATTGCTCCGAGGAAATTAGGAAATAAATGGGAAGGACCATATATCATCCTACGATCAGAACGCCCCGGATCTTTTAAATTAGCTAATTTAGAAGGTGAAGAATTGAAGCATGCATGACATGCGGAGCACCTTAAGCGATACTTCACTTAGGGGCTCCTTGTAATCATTTGTAAACACTTTCTAAATGAATAAAGCTTATGGTTCGAATAATGCATGCTTGTCAAGATGATTCCTACTACTAGTGGACACACTAGGGGGACGAAGTTGATTGCGGAGGTAAGTATTATTCATTTGAACCTAATTTATGGACTTCGAGCCATCGGTTCGAAGCATCCATCAAGGTCGGAAAGTACCATGAAAAATGGATTCCGAGCCACCGGCTTGAAAGCATCCATAAAAAGAGTCCAAAGAGACCAAATGATACAGATTCCGAGAAATTAGCTTGAAAGAATCCGTAAAAAGAGTCGGAGGAGACCATGAAAACAGATTCCGAGCCACCAGCTTAAAAGCATCTGTAAAAAGAGTCCAAAGAGACCAAATGATACGGATTACGAGCAATCAACTTGAAAGCATTCGTAAAAAGAGTCTGAAGCAACAATTATAATTGGATCCTAATACATCCGAAAAAGAGTCTGAAGTGACCAGAATAATCGGATTCCAATACATCCGAAAAAGAGTACTAAGCTACCATTCATGAACTCCAAACCGATTGATTCGAAGAGACCTACGAGGCCCATAGCAACCATCTACTCGATATAATAAGGGGCTCCAAGCCTCCGAAACTAAAAACTATTGAAATTGTACTCTTAGCAGGCATTACAATCGTTTTGTGTAACCATCTTCGCTTGAAAATTGAAGGTGCTTACCCTCAAAGAGGGGCTAGGAGATAATGAGACAATTTCAAAGCATTTTAGTTTATATTACTCAATAAATTATATTACACTAGGAAAAATCAGTGTCTAAGCCAAGAAAAAAGTGAAGACCCCTTCGATCCCCAAAGCTAGACTCAGAGTTAGCTCGGCTTCGAAGGCGACTTGTCCTGAAGCCCGGAGTCTTCAGAACTTTTCGTTTAATCTGTTTCCCCTTCTTCGAAGCTCAGAATTCTCTTTGTTCTTGCTGACGCTCGGCCTTGGTCCGAAGTCGTTCGGGGCTACTCTTCGTTTGCTCCTCACCATACCACTCTTCTTCAGACCAATCAACGTCCTCCGAAGATGAAGATGATATATTAACACATTCTTATTCCCCCTTCTCCTCCTTAATGTATGCTAATATTTCTTTACATATTTCGGGTATAACCTCTCCATGGCTCCCTCGAGGAATTGAAAATCGAGGACGCCTATGAGGACTTAAGGCTTCGAAGGTAGCCCACTATTTGCGGAGCCGTTCATTAACCTCTAATACTTCAAGTTCATCCAAAAAAGGTTGGAAAACCTAAAAACATTTCCAAATAAGTCTTTTTCATTCAAAAGAAGACAAAAACATAAGTTTTTACATAACGAAGCCCTAAGGAGAACTAGACCTTCGGGTCCGAAGGAGGCTTGCTGCTCGGAGGCTATGTCTGCGCTTGCTTTTGATGGAGGCCTTCATCGGCCCACGCCTTCATGGCTGACCAACCTACAGCTCTCCAAGATGGCTGAAAAGCCTCTTAGGCTGCGACCACATTAGGCGAAGGGGTCAATAGTCGGTCTCCGCCAAAGCTAGCGGGGCTTTCTCTGGGTTCCGGTGAGATGAAAAGTCCGATGTCCTAGAAGTAGCGAAGTACTATGAGAGCGGCTACTTGGACGGAGATCTCTCCATACCGAGTACCCGAAATCTTCATTTTCTTCGTTGCCGCTTGGATCATCTTCATCTTCCGTAGCAGAGAGTCGTTGGCCAACGACGAAGAAGCACACAAAGTTCCGAAATATTCCAGAACACCCCAGAGGACGTACATGGTTTCGGAGGCCACGCTCTCACACTTTATTTTCTCCACGGCCAATGCCTTGCTTGAGGCAGACATTTCACAGATTAAAGAGGAGAGCTTGGCTATTTCCTTCATAAGGACAGTTTTTTGTCCGAGCAACTTCTTCACATCTTCAGCCAAGCTTTGCTGCTCTTCTCAGAGCTTTACAAGCTCCGCTCCTGAAGCTGCCTACTCTCCTCGAAGCCTTTCAACTTCGTCCTAGAGCACTACCCGTTCAGCTTTGAGCTCCTCCTTTGTAGTTTCCAGCCTAGCTTTAGCGCTCCGCTCTGCCAGAGCCATCTCTTCCAAGCTCGAAGCTCGGTTCTCGGAGTCGGTAAGACTCCCTTGAAGAGTCATCACCTTCTCCTTGAGTCGGTTGCATTCTTGCTAGTTCGACACAACATCTGCTCGAGCTTGAACGACGTGCTGCAAAGGAAAAGAAGAGCAATGTAAGTAAATTATATACATGTTTAGATTGAACTAATTTTTGCAGGTGCCTCGTACATGGTAAGCCGCCCGTTCAAGAGCAACATCGAGCTCCGACTCTTCGGCCTCGCCAAGGATGGAGATCGGTTCAGTCTCTCCAACCTCATGACTAGCTCGAGCCAGAGGCTCTAGCAAAGTCTGAAGCTCTGTCCTCCTTTCAAGAAAGGGGGCCAAGAGAGGGAGCCTTGACAAGGCACTCTGACCGTCATCGCTAGGAGAAGGATCGGAGTGCAATGAAGCATCGTCGGAGGCCTCTATTGATTGGCCTCCATCTGTAGACTCAAATGGAGTCCACCCTAGAGCGGGAGCAGGCATGGGACAACCTTTGCCATTACCCTATCCAGGGCATGTCGCCTCCTTCGGAGCTACTTCCGATCCTAGAGCCACCTCTTGCGCTGCAGCCGCTAACGGCACTGAAGCTGCCTCAGGCTCCGGGACCATCTCCGTAGCAGGAATCGCCTCCACCAGAGCAGATTTTGTGAAACCAAAGGTATATGATATTATTTAAATGGTGTAGGTAAAAAAAGGGATGTGTTCAGCTAAGGCTTACCTCTGGCATCTTGTTGCCAGGTGAGCACAGGACTGCTCGGAGGTTCAAACATCTGACCAAAGTCCTCTTCGGACTCTAGAGTTTGAACCGAAGGAATGACTGCAGAGATTTCTTCGACCACCGCAGCTATCACTTCATCTGGAGCCAAGACTTGGGCTTCTTCAGTCTCGACTCCGCCTTCTCCCATAACAGGAGCGACTACCTAGTTAGATGGAACATTTTCAATCTCCGCCTGCCCAGGATTGCCTTCAACCATCGGCGCCACCTCCACACCATCTTGGATGGAGGCCTCGGTTCCCATCCGAGACCCCTCATCCCACGCAAGAAGAGCCTCGAACTCCTCCGCCATCTACATGTCCATGTCGTCTTCTTCTTCGGATTGCTCCAGCGACGATACAGTAGACTTCGAAAGAGTAAGAGCCTCCGGTTTGTGGGCTACCTTTTTCGCAGGCATCTTCACCAGTCCCAAACACCCTGCCTCAGCTTTCCTTTTCTTCGAAGCCTGGTCCAAGGCAGACCAGTCTAGAAGGGTTGGGGGCTCAACTATGAGTATGCTCCATACTCGATTGAACCACTCCCAAGTCCCAACCAGCTTTACCCTTTGCTCCTTTTCTACGGTCATAGGGGCACCGAGGACCTTCTCCGCAGCCCGGAAAATTTGTTCCGGAGTCAAAGACACACGTGGAGCTAAAAGATAAGATATCATTTGATTAAATCATTTCAATAAAATTGATATTGTGTGCGAAACACCTTTGATGCAGGTTATGCGGAGAGCTTACCTGCGGAGCTCGAAGGAATTTCCCGATGTCCCCCCCTCCGGGTTTGCTTCGAAGTTGATCGGCCAGGTAGCCATCAGAGGAGGGATCCGAAGCCCAATGAACTCCTCCACCAAGTCGTGCATGTTCATGCGGCGCTCACAGAGTGTAACAATCCAAGGCGGACATGAAGTTGACTTGGATCCGGATGAACCTTCGCCTTCCTTCGGTAAAAAAAATATCCTCCAAGGGCCCCGCCAAGGCACAATCCATCCCTACCTCAGCGTAGAACCAACGAAGAATCCAGTCGGAGTACCATCTGTCGTTGATGGCCTTCGCTGGGAACCGATCCTGGAACACATCGCGAAGTTGGAAGTTTATGCTCCCGAAGGCAACCACCATCTTCTCCCCTCCGAGTCCAGTAAAGGTCTTAGGCTGGCATGAATCTTTGTGAAGGGCTGTGAAGATCTCTAACCTCCTAGCTCAACCTTCATATCACATCGCCCATTCGAAGATAGTCAGGTGAGCAATCACATTGGGGAAATGTTGAGGTAGGGTGACATGAAACAGTCTCAGTACCTCAGTTAGGAAATCCACCATCGGGATTCCCAATCCAGCTTCAAAGAAAGCCTTGAATACCACCACCTCTCTGGTACGTGGAACCGGGATCACCTTCCCAGGCTGGCGAACCTTGACTCCAGGCCCCATCTTTCCCGCGATTGCCGCATCAATCGACTTCTTCGAGTAGGACGACACCCCCAAGTTATACGATTGGTCCATATACTTGGTTGATGTTGGACGGAGGTCGGAAGCACCTACGGGATGAGGATTATCTAAAGGCCCCACTGCCGCAGCCGCCGCCATCGCCTGTTGTCGAGCTAAGGTCGAAGCAGGAACGGGGACTTTGTGACTAGTCTTCACCATCGGAGAAAAAGAGTGTTTGAGAATGTGTGCTCAGGAAGAAGAAAGGTGATGTGTGAAAACAATCGGTAAAGTATCCGAAGTTCACTTTTACTTTCCAATTTATAGCGCTGGAAATTCTTTGTATTATACGTTACAGTGCGTCGTTTGGTCCTAACATCTCCGCACAGAATTTGGTCCGAAGACCTTCTACTTCCGAGTGTTTCTAGGGATGGTAAAGTTTTTCAAGCTCCTTTCTAAATTCTAAGCATGAAATTATTTCTTGCATATACTACCCTCTTCACTGCATAGGCTATTCAAAGAGAAGTATTCGAGAGGCTACTGTTGGGGGAAAATATTTCATCCTCCAAAAGTCAAAGAAACTTCCATATTAGTACAAGCAGAAGAGACAAAGTCTGAAGCTTTATCTTTAAAGATGCATACAATGTCAAGACTTCACAGTATTTGGAGCCCTCTACAGCGGAGGCCTCCGTCGAGACTTCGGCATGACAAAGCCTCCCGAAGCCTCTTCACCAGAAGGGGTACTGCCAATCAGGATGGAAGATCTATCTTCTCACTGATTAAACTAGCCTTTTACTCTTTTAACCCTACGAATAATATTAAACAGTATCTTCTTGGTCGGTTGTAATTAGAGGGTAAATGAGTCTTTTCCTTGTGTATTCGGTCTATAAATACCCCTCTTCACTCTATAAAAGGTATCGAATACTTAGATATTCAATACACACTTCGAACTATCTCAAGCTATTATGCTTCTTGGAAGCTTGGAATAGTTTTCTTAAACAAACACTTCATTTGTTAAACACTTTAGTTCTTTAAACTTGTTAGGTTAATCTTTTACATCAACACCTAGCATCTTTTGGACATCTCTCTTGCATGTCGGTGCTTCCAAGTTTTTAATCTTTTCAAGCCTCTTAGGATCAATCCCAATACAACTTTCATGGAGCATGAATCCTAAGAACACTCCTGCCGACACGCAAACGCACACTTGAGCGGGTTCATTTTTAAGCCATACTAATGCATCCTATCAAAAACAACTCTCAAATCTGCTAAATGGTTTCCCATAGCATCCGATTTGACTAGAATATCATCTATGTAGACCTCTAGCATAACTCCTAGCAAGTCATGAAAGATCAAGTTCATAGCACATTGATATGTAGAGCCAGCATTCTTTAGACCAAAAGTCATAACAACCCACGCAAACAAGCCGACAAAACCAGGGCATCGAAAGGCTGTCTTGTAAAAGTCCTCTTCGGCCATAAAGATTTGATTATAACCAGCGTTGCCATCAAGAAAACTTAGTACCTTGTGTCCTGAAGCATCGTTGATCAGCATGTCGACTATTAGCATGGGATACTCGTCCTTCAGAGTGGCCTTGTTCAAGTCCCTGAAATCAATACACACACGAATCTTGCCACTTCCTTTCTTCTCTGCAGGCACAATGTTAGCGACCCATTCAGCATACCTGCATGGCCTAATAAACTAAGTCTTGAGTAATCGTTCTATCTCTTCTTTAACTCAGTCATACACGACCGAATTATAGCGAAGAGGGGGCCATTTATAAGGCCTAAACCCGGGTTTGATAGGCAACTGATGCTCCACAAGCTCACGGCTAAGTCCGGGCATCTCGCTATACTCCCATGTGAAACAATCAACATATGACCGAAGCAACTTTATTACTTCGGCCTTTTCATCAGCCTGCAAATTTTTGTTTACAAAAGTCGGCCTTGGAACAGTACCTTCACCTATATCTACTTCTTCTAGAGGGTTGGTTGACGTGAAACCTTGACCTAACTTTTCTACTTTGCTAAACTCTTCAATGGCTTCATGTCATGCCCCGATTTTACCAAACCGGGACTTTATTGAATTTCCAATGAAAAACAATAAATACAAGATGTTCATCACATGACCTCGCACATACGTCAAACAATCGTGGCTCACAGACCACATTATTACACAATAGTTAAAAATAAAAGAAACTACGAAAATAATGAACTTGATGAACATCTTCTTCAGGGTCGCTTCCTTGACTAGGACAGCTACTCCAGACCTCCGTCTTCATAGAACTAGTCGTCTAAAAGATTTAGTCAACAGGTATGAGTACAAAATTACTCAACAATTCACCAAGAATGCAATAGTAATGCGGGGTAATAACAACGGAATGATAAGGGTTTAAATTGCGGAAAAGTACATTTTCAAGTTGCAGCATTTAATGTAGTCTGGTTTGATTGTGCAGAATAGTAAAAATGAATAATACAACATCTTCTAACTCGAGGAGTCCAGTTAGCCCTCCTCGCTCAATAGTCCTTATATGCCATGTCATCATGCAACATTCATAGAAGTAAACTAACCGCGAGATGTCACGCAACCCGCCCTTGACCGTGGGCTCGGCTTTTCGAAAAGATTTAAACTCTGATCAGAGGTGTACTACTGTACCCACAAGACACGCACTCATCCCCACACACCAAAGTGTAACAAGATGACCCATACCACAGGAACTAGTGCTAAAACCTTTATCATGAGATGCTCTAACCCAATAACACCCACTCTAGGTTTCACTGGCGTACCAGCGCACTGGACCAACATCGCACCCCCTTTTGTGCCTCGTCGGTACAAGCCACTCGCAGGTGCTGCTTGACTGATCTCCAAATGGTGCTTCAAGTTGGAACGCCATACCTCCAGTTAGGACTTACCCATTAGACTTGTGGTTAGTACAGAAGTGTATTGCAACGGATCCCGCAGACCGGTCCTTATAGTGCCCCGGGTGCAACTAACCAATGCCCTCGCTTTCACCCAGAACCCACCATGCTATCATACTAAACCATAACTTCAATACCAACAGAATTCTAGGGGTGAGAGAATAATAGGGGTCATATAATAGAATCCAAATCTCTACGACTTGTTTTTATCCTATAGGTGTTGTGTCGATACATTGGACACTACCTAGTAGTAATATTATATTGGTGACAAGGAGTTTTTGGCTCAATATCATGGCTTGGGTTTGCACTTCAAGGTCGGGGATCTAAATAAATATAATGTAAGGCTTTCAATTTGACTAATGCATTTATAACCTATGGGTTTTACCGATATTTTAAGAAAAGTAGGTTCAATATGCGCAAAAATTGTTGTGGTGACTTGCCTGGATTAGTGAATGGAGATGGAGGAACCTCGAGAAAGTAGTCCGGCTCCTTAACGGTATCGTAACCATCTAGGCACGCAAAACGAGAATAATAAATAATTAAGAGAAACAATAAAAAACAGTACAAGCATTTTAATTAAATTGGTTAAAGTTGTAGAGAATGTAAGGAGGGATTTTCTGAAATTAAAATGGTGAATTTTGGAGTAATAATGGAGGTGATAAGAATTTTTAAAGTTTAAGAATGGTTTTCTTGGTTTTATTTTGAATAATAAAGAATACACACCTATCAATTAAATTGGTTAAAAATGTAAGAGATAAAAAGATAAATCTTCTGAAATTTGAATAGAAAATTTTAGAGTTAATTCTAAGGAGTTTAAAATTTGAAGTTTGAAATGATGACTCTCAAATTTTATTTAAATTCTAATTAAAACAATATAAAAGTTTATTATAAACATATAAATTTTATTGGATGAATGGGAAGAGAATAAAAGATAAACCTTCCGAAATTTGAATGGTCAAATTTGGAGTTAATTTGAAGAAGATAAGAATAGAAACGGTGTTTAGTCCAAGGTGAGCCAGGCCTACCGTGAACCCGGGGACTGTGCGCGTGGACCGGGTCACTCTGGATCGCACGATCCAGATCGGGCGGCTGAGGGCGAGGCAGGGGTTTTAAATGAAAATTGACGCTCCAGATTAAAAGTGCGAAGGGGTACACGATGGACGGTGCTGATTTAATGTAAATATAGCGGCCCGGAATTAAACAAATCCAATCGATACACGTGGACGACCCAAATTGACTCGGGGACTTAAGTGACAGACGATGGCCATGATCGGCCGATACCGGTCAACAAGTAGTCAAAGCCATCTGAGCCCTCTGATCGGCTTCTAATCCTGGTCGTTAGCTCGGGATCCGACGGTGGAGATCGCATTAGGCACGCGCGCGGGGGTTCTGGCACGAGGCCTTCGTCTCTGGTGACGGCAGAGCTCGATGGCGAGCATAGCAGAGACGGCGAAGGCCTAGGGCCTTGGGCGATTGCAAAAATGGAAATAGAATAATACGAGGGTCAATTATATACCTAGATCGGGGGTCGATGGTGACGGAGCGAGGCCGGCGATGAGAGGGGCGGCAAAGGGCCTTCGGGTCGATGGCGACGGCGGTGTTCTAGCGGTCAGCAACACGAGCAGATCGGTGGCCGGGGACGAGCGAGTGATGGTGGTCATGACGGGACCAACGGTGAGGGCGGCGAAGTCCTCAGGCCACGGCGAGCGGCGACTGGAGTGGAAATAGGGCGGCGGTGATTTTTGGGCTCTACGAGGCTCGGGATTGTAGGGGTTGAGCGCTCTCGGGTCGCGGGGTGTAGATGAGCGCACTGTAGTTACCTTGCACATCGACGACGATGAACCCCATCGGCAAAGTCTTGTTGCCCACCATCAGCTCTAGAGAAAGTATGCCCTTGGCCTCGGAGCTCTTTCCGTTGAAGCCATTGAGTGTCAGGATGGTCCTCATCAAGTCATCTTCACTCTTTCCAAGCTTATTCAACAAAGAGTATGGCATCAAGTTGATGGTGGTGCCTCCATCTACCAGCATCCTAGAGATCGGCTTCCCATCGATGTTCCCCTAGACGTAAAGAGGCTTCAGGTGATGAGACGAATCCTTAGGCTTCTCAAAAATAGCTTCCTGTGGGCCGAAGTTCAACTGAGCGGCCTCGGCCTCATCCTGTGAAAGAGAGAACTCAGCAGTAACATGATGACATTTATATCCATCGCCTGAGGAGGAGGTCCCTCAGAGACGGGTGTGTAGTCGTCGTCCATCAGATCATCCTCGTCGTTGCTCGGAGTAGGAGTTGGGTTGTCCACGGCAACCAGCTTAGGCTTCCATACCTATCTCGCTGCTGGTCGGGGATGGATCTCCTCGAACATGGCATCTTGCTCGTCCTCGGCCTTCTTCTCGCGCATCTCCTAGGCTCGAAGACATTGTAGCCGCTCTTCTAGGACTTGGTAATACCTAGTGGTGCCCACGATGGCTAGGACTTAGTGCCGGGCGCCACGACTTTGTTCCTGGAATTTTTGGCCAAACGGGAATTGCCCAAATCAGCCTCGGCAATTTTGCGATTGGTGGGATTTTGCTCCTGCTTCCTGTCGGTCGGATCGGCCATGGTGGGCCGGTCTGAACGACTTGCATTGGATGCCTGTGTAATTCCGGTCAGATGGGCCACAGTAGGCCGGTCAAACTAAATGGTGGAGGCGGTCTGACCAGCCCTAGGGTTGCGGTCAGACCGGACGTCTCCTCGGGTGGCCTTGGTGGTTCGCCTTCGCTTTGCTCCACGGAGGTCCCCTTAGGGATTGGGACATACTAGAACCCCACCTTGACGATGATAGCCTCGGACAACACCTTCGGACATCCTCGTGGTGCGACGGATAGTCTGGAGAAGACATTTCTCCTTGGAGTGCCCATTTGACCTTGCATGTTATAAAATCTGGATTGAATAAATGTAGCAATATAATATGGTGTAGGATAACTGGGAGGCGGAAAGTAGCGAGGTGGCCATTACACCATCGGTAGATGATATGGTGGTGGAGGGAAAGGTGGCTCCAATGGCCTCGGCCATTGTGGGCCGAACCCACTCTTCCGAGGGGGTCCCGGCCTCGGTGGAGGTCTTGGTCGAGTCCTTGCCTTTTCGGCCCTCTTCTGGTGCTTCTGGAGCAGCATGTCATATGTCACCTTCGGCTTCTTGTGATTCGCAGCCAAGGATGATGCGTTGGTATTCACTTTCCACACTCCTACCTCAGGGTTCTTCGGCACGAGTGTGTGTGGGCATGGTTCCCCGAGCATGACCTCCTTCCCCTTAGCGAACTCGGTCTGCTCAGGCCGAATCAACACCTTCTTCCCATCGAGATCGATAGTGTTCACAGGGAAAGGGTCCTGGTCGAGCTTCGTATTGGGACTTGTATCCAATTTCAACCGTCCTTCTTCTATGGCCGATTGAACCTGCCGACGAAAAACATTGCAATCGTTAGTAGAATGGGCATGGGAATCATGCCACTTACAATAAGCCCGCTTCTTCAAGTCATCAACAGTCGGAATGACGTGACCCTTCAGTAACCTAATAAGCTTGTAATTCAACAAAAAATCAAATATCTTGTTACACTTGGTCACATCAAAAGAATACTTCACCTCGCTGGGCCGACTCTTGGTGGGAGACGGTTGTAACTCAGTGCAAGTGATGGGCTTGGCCCTACTAGACCAAGTCCACTCTACGATGTACATATCGGCCGAGTCATCCTCGTTGTCCGATTATTCCTCAGTGGAGTGCTCCATGACGTGCACCTCGGCCTTAGGCTTGTTAAATGTCTTGGTGAATTTTCTACTTTTGGCTTGTCTTTCTTGAACCAGAGCTTTCTGTAGCACCTTACTAACATCGAAGAAATCTTGTCCATCTAGTTTCTCCTTAAGTTCGGAGTGAAGACCGTTAAAAGCTAGGTCAGCCAAGTCTCTATTGGAAATGTTCAAAGTAAAACATCGGTTGCTAGTGTCCCTAAAATGCTTAACGTACTTAGAGACACTCTCTTTAGCCTTCTATCTAACCGATGTCAAGTGTGAAAGTCTAAGCCTGGTCTCCCCAGTATAAAAATAGTCATGAACTTCTGCTCCAACTAGGCCCAAGTCTGAATGGAGTTCAGCGGTAACATCGAAAACCAAGTGAAAGCGGTGCCGAAAAGCAATAGAGAAAACAATCTAAGCTTCAAAGAATCTGACCCACTAGCTTCACTACACTGTGCTAAGAACTGATCTATGTGCTCTAGGGTGGTCTCACTACCTTTGCCATCAAATTTTGTAAACTCGGGCACCCTAAAGCCGTGCGGGTAAGGGATGGTGTTGAAGTAATCAGGGTATGGCTTTTGATAAACCCTACCCCGTCCTCTAAATTTCCAACCCACAACCTCCCTGAACATTGCACGAATCCTCTCATCAAGTTCGTCTATGCCTAATGCCTACGCGTGTCTTTCATGTGGGCACGCGACACGCGGTGGTATATCATGGTGTTGGTCATGAGGCTCCTCCTCTAGTGGTGGCTCGCGATACGGGACATGATCGGGTCTATGTGGGTGTGCAGGAGCAAGAGGTGCGGGCAGCGTGAGGAGAGGTAGTGTAGGTGCCGGCGGCAGCGACGACGCATAATATGTGGCAGGAACGGTCTGACCAGCCATAGGGCCGGTCTGACCGAAGGCCTAATGGCCGGTTGGACTGGCCTGATGGTCGGTCTGACTGACCATTGTCGTCTAAGAAATCCGACACATGTCGGTATAACCGGCCTAAGGGCCGGTCTAATCGACAGGGTCATGCTTGACCTCGGTGTAGGACCGAAAGTAGCGACCAGAGGAGGGTGAATTGGTGCCTAAAAAATTCTTGCAAATCAATGGCCTTCTCCCAACACCCAACGTACCTCAAATAAACAATCAGCATAAACAAAACAAATCACAGATACCAAAAATAATCTAGCCTAAAAACAACCGGTGTCCTAGATAACGAGACACCACCACAGAGTTCAAAGGCAGATTAACAGATCATTCAAAACATGGGTATTCAAGCTTCATGAAAGTAAATCATCATAGGCATTTAATTTAAGTTCACGTAAAAAGAGAAGAAAGTTTATTGTTCAGATTTGTCTCCTATTCGATACTTGACGAAGCCTGTTTTGAAAACGCAGTACCGAAGCCTGTTGTGATCGTGTCGAAGTCTGCTTAGTAGACTGCCGAAGTCTACGTCAGAAACAGCGGTGAAGCTTGCCTTCGCTTGAGACTTCACGCAGCCAGAGACAAAAACACTTCAAAATCCGAAGTCCTTTGGGCTGAACGAATCTCCTGCGAAGCCTTACCGAAGTTGTGTGATCTCCTGACACCTGGACTTGTTCAACCTCGAAGAACACACCATGCACTTCGGTTTTCTCCACCCAAAACTCACACGCGGACTGCTGCTTCCTGTCGCGCGGACTTGAGCACTGCTGCACGCAAAAACTGCTGGCTACAAAAAAACGTGCGCAGCTATTCCTACCGCTACGCGCTAGAGGCTAGCTAGCTACTGCGCTGCTAGCTGAGCTAGCTACTCTAGCGACCTACTGCTACAGCTTGCTGCTATCACTGTGGCTAGGAGCTGCTGCTGGCTAGCTATGCTAGTTGTCGAATAGGAGCCAGCAGCCGGAGAAAAGTCCGCCCAAAGAACAAACGAGAAACACTGGCAGGAATAAACAATAGAACCTAAAGCCTAGGCGCAGAGGCTAAAAATAACTTTTGTTGGAACCAGGCGCAACACGGGGCAAGAGTACACACGCAACCAGGAAGAAATCTCTGCAGACTACATGAGGATTAAAAAGCACATGACAAGGAAGAACTATAGGAGAACATCATCTATTTCACACAGATAATCAAAACAGGCACGCATAACGAGGCAATAGAGAAATAGATCCACAGCATGACGTTCAATGGCTGAGAGAGGAATGATAGAACCTGAACAGCGGCGGCGCTCACAGGAAGAAGAAGCCGGAAAGTCAAACAAAATGACCCAAACTTTTTGTGGCATTAAAGTTGATTACAGAATGGGTAACCCTAACCCTAGGGTATTGGGGCCATTTTATAGGCAGCCCAATAAATGGAAAAAGCAAAAATACCCCTAGGGTTTTTTACAAACGCTGAATAAAAAATGGAAAAGACTGAAATGCCCTTAGGATTTTTTACAGACTCAACTGACAGACTGTGGGCCTAAAGGCAAAATAGTAAAATCCTAAATAAAGATAACTTGTCCTGATGTGGAGCTTTCGTAGCAGCTACGGCTTCACCTCAGAACGGTCAGATCTGAGATCAGCGGTCAGTTTTGCGCCGAAACTGACAAAGCGTCCACCGTCTTTGCACCGGGTACCCGGATTAGGCCGGCTCAATTCCGCAACTCCCTCAGCCCGGCAATGACTCGCTGCCCATGTACCTAAGTCAATCCCAGTCAATAGCCCAGTGGATCCTCTGCTGCTCCTAGCCCATGAACCCGGATTGGGCCAGCCTGACTTCGCGGCCCCTGTGCCCGACAGTCGCTTGCTGACCGTGTACCTGAGTCATCTGCGGCCCAGACATAGCAGGTCTTCTCTTCTCTTCATGTCCTCTTTGATTTCCGTTAACAATCACTCATCACTTTTGGAGTCATGAGGCCCATGCTTTTCAACATGGCTCCTCAATCTCCCCCTTGATGAGTGCATTGTCAACACTTCTCTTCATTAGCTCTCCAGTACATGCAAGCACATGTGGAAACACGAAAAACAAAACACAAGAAAAGAGAAAGAAGAAAATAAAATAAAAGTTTAACCCTAATGACCAAAAGCCGAACAAAAGCAAGAAAGCAGTCATTATGGTTAACCAAAATTCAAGACTCAAAACGAGTGCAATCTCAGAATTATCAACAAGGATATCCAAAGAGTAAAGGCAAAAGAGACTAAACACTCCCCCTGAAACAAATCCCAGAGAAAACCAAAACTCCCCCTAAACTCTTCTAAAAGATCGAGTAACCCAGAAATTTCTCCCCCTTGTTTACAATTGGACTCATCAAGTGAGACTAAAATGCACTCTAAAAGACATAGACTCAAACTCCCCCTGAAATGCAGATCCCCCTAAAAATATGCAATGAATGCAATTGGGGTGCAGGTGGAGTGTAGAATGCATGCTTCTCAGATATGATTGACTATAATTACAACATCTAGTAGGTATAGCAAAAGACATATTGTCTAAGACACATGGCATGATAAGTGCAGCAGATGATATCTAAAGAAAGTCATTGGCGCGCATTTCAATTTTTGCAAACAAAAGCATCACCACATTTTCTAGTCGACAAGCAAGGTAAAGCATAAGATGTAAAATCTAACTAATATCTACCAAGATAGGCATTGTACAGAACAAAGTGCTTCAGCCAACTTATTATCCATTTAAATTTCAGACTTTTTCTTTTTCCTTTTTCATTTTTGCCAGGGGTTATTTGCATGTCAAACCTTATGCTAACCGACCAAGTCAAGCCTAGGCCAGAACTGGACCATCAGAAGCTTAAGACATTGGTCTTGGCATACATTACAATGTCCTAGCTTATACCAAAGTGCTATGGTAAGCAGTCTAGAACAATGCAATGCGACAAAGAAAACCCACCTGGATCTTTTCAAATTATGCATAAAAAGGCATGGATTTTTAATTTTTTCTGATTTTTATCATTTTTATAGCACATTTTCCATGTTAAAGCATAAAGATGTCCAAGTTACATATCTGCATCTAAGTGAGGAACTAGCTACCAGGCACGTAAAATATAACAACAGCACTCAACCTACACATGCTAGTAACCAGAAGGAATGGTGATCATGTTTCAATTTTAAAGCATAAAAGCCATGCATATGTCAGATATCAGACATATCATGTGAACTGAAGCAAAGCATGATCATCGACAAGTAATCAAAAGCATATACTAGCTAGAGTAAGTAAAGCAGATCAATCATATAACAGAAGCAGGCTCAAAGTGTGATATGTGAATATGCAAGATATGAACACACACAAAAAGACTCAAGAAAAGTAAAAAAGAAAGAAACCTAACTCAAAATATCCTAAAAAGGATACACAACTCCCAAATCCCCTCGCAAATGCTCAAAAGTAGAATGATCTAGGGGTTTGGTGAAAATGTCAGCCAACTGATGATGGTGTTGACACGGAAACGTGCCCCCGCACTTGGGTCAGTTCGACGATCCAAAAGTGTGAGGATACTTAGGGACAAGCCTAAGCGTGACGCAGCACTGACGTCGCGTTCCAACTACCCTTAGTCGTTATAAGGGGGTGGAGTTGCCAGGCAACCAGATTACACAAAATAATCCAATTAGCCGAAAGAGATAGAATAAATAGAATAAAATCAGCAAACCAGTCGGAGCCCGTCTGGTTCGAAGTCTGGCGTGAAGGGGGCACCAAAGTGTACCTTCGGTGTCTGGTGCGAAGTACTCCGCCGAAGGGTTATTCGGCGTTCGGACTGATCCGGCCGAAGATGGACTCCGAACGGATCTGGGCGTGATGATCACCTTCGAACAACGGGGTTCAGCGTAAGATCTCTGATATAGAAAACTACGGAATAATGACGCGCGGGCCGCGCGCAAGCGTGACTTCGTCCGGTGTGGAGTATAGTCGTGGCGAAGCTTGTCGTGATGAAGTATGCTGGTGAAGCCTGTTGCCGGAGCTTGCAGTTTCGCCGAAGGGTGTTCTGGTGAACTCCAAACCTGATCTCTCAGCTTTGGACACCTCCGATGAAGTAGCTCCGAACGTGGGAACCTGCAACAGAGAGAATTTGAAGTACCAATTCGGCCTGAGGACCGAATTCTGCTAAGTGTTGCACTAGTAGTGAAGGTAGCAATCTATTACGTAGATTAGTGAATACTTCACAGGCGAAGTAACAAGGCGATAGCAATATATTACATAGATTAACGGATACTTCACAAGCGAAGTAACAAGGGTTACCACTATTCTGAAGTGGCCGGCGGAGGGCTTCCAGGCAAACCCACGAAGAGGTACAGGAAAATAAAGGTAAAGTAAATGTGATCAAAGCATGGGGCTTTGGTTTGGTTTGAGTTGGGGGGCCTCTACGCCGGCCTTGCCTCTCTATTTATAGGGGCTTAATTCCTAATCTAATCTGCTATTAATATGGCCAGATAGAGATAAAAGTTGAGCTGGAAAAGCATACAACTCCACCTCTGCCGAAGTGGGCTTCGGCCAGGCCTGTCGAGGCCTACTCCTCGGGCCGAAGCATCGGTGGCGTGGGCCTCCGAAGGCTTCCGGACCGAAGCCCATGGGCTGGCTAGAGGCTTTCGGAGCCCATAGCTCAATGGACTTCAGCCCTATAGGGCTTCGGACAGACCCCGGACATGTGTATTTTCGGCCCAAATCACCAAAATTGATATTTTGACAATCTAGCCATTAATGCCATTTTTTGCTATCAACACATGCCCCCTGCCTTTTAGTGAACTAGTGAACTAAAAGCACAATGAGCTGAAGACGATACCATCCATATCGGTTTTCCGACATTTTTATGATGTTTGCCACACACTTGGGAAATACCTCTTCAAGTACCTACCATTCAAAGCTCTTCGAAACTGCTCTCCCTGCAGGGATTCCAACACGTATGCGCTGCCGGGAGCAATTTCGGCTATCTTAAAAGGACCTTCCCAACTAGGTGACCATTTACCAAACTTGGGACTCTTCGTGCCTAAGGGTAAAATCATTTTCCACACTAAATCTCCTATTTGAAATGATTTTGGTTTAACCTTCTTATTGTAGGCTTTAGCTATTCTCTTCTTGTTTACTTATATGGCTTCTAAAGCCCTTAGTCTCTTATCGGTCACTTCCTCCAGATTATCCTTCAGAAGAGCTTCATACTCATTAACCGATAAGCTGTTTTGCTTTAACACTCTTAAGGAGCCAAGATCTACCTCTAAAGGCAGAATGACTTCTTGTCCATATACCAACTCATATGGACTGACCTTCGTAGCACCGTGCTTTGAAACCCTACAAGCCCATAGCGCCTCAAAAAGCACCTCATGCCACCTTTTAGGGAACTCTTTAGTTTTCTTCTTAATGAGCTTAATCATGGTTTTATTACTAGACTCGGCCTGACCATCGGCCTGAGCATAGTAAGGTGAAGAGTTTATCATCTTAATACCATAATATTCGGCGAAGACCCTTACTTCTCTAGAAACAAATGAACTACCTTGATCCGTAGTAAGAGTTTGGGGAATGTCGAATCTATGTATGATGTGCTTCAAAATAAAACCATGTACCTCATTGTGAGTCATGTTCTTGAGAGGTACGGCCTCGGTCCACTTAGTGAAGTAATTCGTTGCCATCAACACGAACCGATGCCCTTTTGAGGAAGGAGGGTGAATCTGGCCGATGAAGTCTAAACCCAAACCTCGAAATGGCCATGGCTTGACAATAGGATTGAGCAATGAGGCAGGAGCTAACTGGACATTGCCAAACTTCTGACATGCCTCACACCCTCTGTAGTACTTGAAACAATCTTCAGTCATAGTTGGCCAATAAAAACCTGCTCTTTTGAGCATCCAACTCATTTTTTGGACCGACTGATGAGTGCTGCAAAGCCCTTCATGGACTTCTCCTGTAGCTACCCTAGATTGCTCATGGTCTAAACACTTCAACAACACTCCATCAATGGTTCGGCGATAAAATGAGCCGTCTATCAACACGAATTTGAACGCTTGTCGCCGAACCTTCTGATCAACCCTTTGGCTGGGGTCTCTCAGATACTAGACAATTGGGATCCTCCAATCACCCTTACAGGTTTCAGAGGGTCTCGCTGGTCCACCCTCTGAAAAAGCTTCTAAATTATTGACTTCGGGGTGCCCCCCGAGCCGTTCTAACTCCTGTCGAAGCCTGGCCGGGGCGGCCGTTCGGAGTGTGCTGGGCCGAAGCCCTCCGAGGGTTTCGGACTCCGAGGAGCCTTCTCCGTTCGGGAGGCTTCGGACTATGGGCTTCGGTGTGCCAGATCCCTTGGTTGGCAGAGCACTCCGATCCAGGGGCCTCAGTGTGAAGTGGCCTTCAGCGACCCGAGGAGTTCGACCCGAAGTGTGCGCCTGCCCACCATTACTGGCTTCGGTAGCGAGACCAAGCATCGGCTTTTCCAATACAGAAAATTTTCCTCTCCTGACTTGGTAACCAGATGCTTGCTGAGCCAAATCATTTGCGACTGAGTTGGCTTCTCTTGACACGTGAGAGATTTTGAAGTCATCGAAGGTGGCAATTATGTCTAGACATTTATCCAAGTAACTATTCAGCAAGTCGTTAAAACATTGAGCACTTTTAGCTACTTGTTTCACTACTAACAAAGAATCACCGTATGTGTGAACATGTCTAGAACCTACAGATTCTAGTAATTCAAGACCTAGCAATAAAGCCTCGTATTCGGCTTGGTTGTTAGTGGAAGAAAATTCTAGTCGGGCCGAAGTTTCAATGTGCATCCCATTAGGTGATATGAGAACCACTCCAATGCCTTGGCCACTCTTGCAAGCCGAACCATCGAAATAAAGTTCCCATGGTACTACCTCGACTAAAGCAATAGTGTCACTCCAGCTAACATATATGTGATGATCAACTATAAAGTTGGCTACGACATGGCCTTTCATCGCTCTCAGGGGTTCGTAGGCCAAATCGTACTCAATCAACGCGTAAGCCCATTTTCCGATTCTTCAAATAGAATCGGCTTCTGTAACATGTGCTTTATAACGTCGGTTTGGCAAATGACAACACGTGTACTGGGGAGAAGATAGTGGCGTAACTTGGTGCACGTGTAATAAAGTGATAAACACAATCGTTCCACAAACGCGTATCTGGTTTCGGTGTACAGCAGGCGGTGTCTCAAGAATGTGATGATGTACTCCTTCCCTTCTACCTCCTAGGTCAGCACGGCCCCAATCACGCTATCTTCAGCGGCGATATATAGCCAAAACGGAATCCCGGCTTTGGGTGCTCTTACCTCAGGCGGTGATGACAAGCACTCCTTGATCTTCTCAAAAGCACTTTGCTGGCTTGCCCCCCAAGTGAACTCGGCTTCATTTTTTAGCCGGAGTATGGGGACAAAGGCATCAATCTTGCCGGACAAGTTGGATATAAAGCAACGCAAATAGTTCATCTTGCCTAGCAACTTTTGTACATCCCTTTTGCACGTCGGTGCTGCAATGTTTCTAATCTTCTCAAGTCTCTTTGGATCAATCTCTATGCCTCTCTCGTGAATCATGAACCCTAAGAACTTACCCGCCGACACGCCAAAAGCACACTTGAGTGGGTTCATTTTCAACCCATACTGTCGCATCCTATCGAAAGCAACCTTCAAATCGGCTAAATGGTTTCCCATAGCGTCCGATTTGACTACAACATCATCGATGTAAACTTCTAACATGACTCCTAACAAGTCATGAAAGATCAGATTCATAGCGCGCTGATATGTGGCGCCGACATTTTTCAAACCAAAAGTCATGACGACCCACTCGAACAAACCGACAAAACTAAGGCATCGAAAGGCAGTCTTATAGACGTCCTCTTCGGCCATGAAGATTTGATTATAACCAGCATTGCCATCAAGAAAACTTAGTACCTTGTGTCCTGAAGCATCATTGATCAGCATGTCGGCTATCGGCATTGGATACTCATCCTTCGGAGTGGCTCTATTCAGATCCCGGGAATCAATACACACCCATATCTTGCCGCTCCCTTTCTTCTCAACAGGCACAATGTTAGCAACCCATTCCGCATACCTGCACGGCCTAATAAATTCAGCCTTGAGTAGTCGTCCACTTCTTCTTTAACTCGGTCATAGATGACCGAATTAAAGCGGCAGGGAGGCTCCTTATAAGGCCTAAATACGGACTTGATGGGCAGCCGGTGCTCCACGAGCTCGCGGCTTAGCCCTGGCATCTCGCTATACTCCCATGCAAAACAATCGACATACGACCGAAGTAACTTTATTACTTCAGCCTTTTCATCTGGCTGCAAATTTTGGTTTACAAAAGTCGGCCTTGGGATGCTACAATCACCTATGTCGACCTCCTCCAAGGGATCGGCTGACGCAAAACCTTGTCCTAATTTTTCTATCTTGCTAAAGTCCTCGATGGCTTCGGCAATACCGTCTTTATCAGACCGATACTGCTCCACACGAGACTTTAGCCAATCTAGATTACTCTTGCTAGACATGACTATTAATACAAAAACAGTTGTGCTACTCCAGCCGGCTTTACAGACACTGGTACAAACCATCCTTCGGATATGCTAACAAAATCGTAATCCGAAAGATCTCTTCCTGACATACACTCTACTTTGTTATGGACGGCGTCGACTGATACATCAGCCAATGCTACTTGGGCCGAAGTATCCGCGGGGATGACTTCTACCTCATCGCCGTCCCACTATATTAGCCGCTAGTGTAGAGTAGAAGGGATGCAACAGTTCGCGTGAATCCAGTCGCGCCCGAGTAGCACGCTATAGTTACCTTGTACGTCGACGATGAAAAACGTCGTTGGCAACGTCTTGTTGCCCACCGTCAACTCCATAGAGAGTACCCCCTTGGCCTCGGAGCTCTCGCCGTTGAAGCCGTAGAGCATAAAGTTGGTCTTCTTTAGGTCATCCTCGTCCCTACCAAGTTTCTTCAACAACGAGTAAGGCATTAAGTTAACAGTGGCGCCGCCATCGACGAGCATCCGGGAAATTGACTTTCCATCGATGTGACCTCTGACGTAGAGAGGTTTTAGGTGGCAAGCTGAGTCCTCGGGCTTCTCGAAGATGGCGTTGCGCGGACCGAGGTTCAATTGGGCGACCTCGGCCTCGTCCTGTTGTAGTGCGAACTCGACAGGCAGCATGACGATGTTGATGTCCATCACCTGGGGTGCGGGCCCCTCAGAGATGGGCGGGTAATCGTCGTCGAGCATGTCATCGTCGTAGTCGCTTGGACTAGGAGCCGGGTTGGTTATCTCAACTGCTTTTCCCTCCTTACCTATTTGGTAGCTGGCCGAGTGCAGATTTCCTCGAAGATAGCATCGCGCTCAGCCTCAGCTTTCTTCTCGTGCATCTCCTGTACCCGTAGTCTTTGTAGGCATCTCTTCTGTGATTTGGACATGCCTGGAGGGGCCCAAGATGGCTGCGGCTTGGTGCCGGGTGCGACTGTTCGGCTTCCATTAATTCTGGCCAAAGTGGTATTGTGCCCTTTGGCCTTGTGTACCCTGTGTTCGGAGGGTGCTTCGCTGTGAACCCCGACTGACGGGCAGGCCTCATCCGGCTGACCGAACCAAGCTTCGGCGCAGAGTTCGGCTGAAGCATGAGACTTACCTCCGTCAGGCCTCGGTGACAAAGTCTTCGGGATTGGGACTTCCTGAGACCCAACTCTGATGGTTATGGCTTCGGACTCCCTGACCTCGGCCTCCGCGTGCTCACACCCTTCGGCTTCGTCCTGATGGTCCGATTCGGAAGCACCACGGAAAGTCTATGGATGATGCCCCCCTCCACTGCATCTGTTTGCCCCTGCCATCCATAATACTCCGAAGGAAAATAAGGCACAGTGTTAGGTTGCGGAGGACACCCTGACTTGGATATGTACGGAGCCCACGGGGTCCCCGCTGTAGGACCGAAAGTAGCGACCAGAGGGGGGTGAATGGACGCCTAAATAATTCTTTCGAATCAATGGCCTGCTCCCAATACCCAACGCACCTCAACATACTTATCAAAGAAAGGTGAATAGATCAACAGAGCCTCAAAGGATCTAGCCTAACAACAACCGGTGTCCTAATCGAAAAGACACCAACACAGTGTTAGAAGGCAGAATAACTAAGCAATCAACACATGGGCAGATCAAGGATCACAGTAATAAATCACCATAGCAATTAATCTAAGTGCACGTAAAAAGAGATGAGAGATTATTGTTTAGAATTTGTCTCCTGTTCAAAACTTAACGAAGCCTGCTTCGAAGTACGTGCGAAGCCTGATGTTGTCGAAGGTAGTCGATCGAAGCCTGCAATGTCGAAGCTTGTGGTGGTCGTGCCGAGGCCTGCTTCGAAGTGGTCGTGCCGAAGCCTTCTTCGAAGTTGACGAGCGAAGGCAGTTGGAGTCGAAGCTGGTTCGGAGCAGTTGTGCGAAGGTCGTAGATGAAAACTTCAAACTCTTCGAATTTGAAGCAATACAGAAGAGAGTTCAAAGACTAGTGCAAAGCTATGAAGCAGCGAAGCACGTAGCTGTCGAAGCCTACTCCGAAAATGCCAGTACCGAAGCTAAAAAAGAACACAGACTCCGAACAACCTTCGAAACCTTCGAAGCCAGCTGAAACCTCTGAAATAGCACACTTCGAAAAGGTACCAACACTTCGGACAAACTAGACACCTAAGCGAAAGCAGGGACTTTGAACTCGAACAAAAACTTACTGTCCCAAACTCCGAAGCCTGTAAAAATTCGAAGCCTGCAAACTGTAGCTACGAAGCTACCTTCACAGAAAACTTCGAGCGACAATCAACGAAGCCTGCAGACAAGTGAAGCTAGCGATTCAACACATGCCGAAGATATTCAAAACCAGAAGCTTCGCAGATTCTATCCTGAGCAGGCTTTGACTCTGCTATGAAAACAACCGAAGCTTGCGAGAGGGCTTCGAACAATACAGCGAACAAAGCAAGAAGAGATTCACACGGTGATCGAAGACCCAAATTCTATCTTCAAGGCTAGACAGCAGAATCTGTAGCAACAAAAAGCATTCACACCAAGTAGTACTTCTGGTGGGACCCACACCAGGAAGCTGTTGGAGATGACTACTCACGCCCGCTTCTAGATCTTGAGAGCTACAGGCTACTGCGCCATAGGCGACAGTACTCTGATCCAGTTCGACCAAAACACCTACTAGCTGGAGGTCTAAGACAAAAAGAAGGCTAGCTAGGCATCAGAGATTTAATAGGACAACCGTGTTCAAAACCAAGAACCAGCCAAGAAACGACGAAAGCAACCAGATTAAAATCGCTCACACAGAGAGGAAATCGCAGGGCACGCAACACGATTCAATCAGTTAGACGAGTAAAACATTAGATGCTGATGGCTGAGCACAGGAAAATAAAACCTGAGGATGCAAACATTCCTAGGAGCACACGAAGAACGTGACGACGGCTTGTGTAGGGAACAATGACGGTGCCCACATGAACAGGAAACAAACAGGAGCAAAAATGTGGGGAAAGTGAACTCTGATTTTTAGATTAAAGTGAGTTAACCCTAACCCTAGGGATTGGGGCCCTATTTATAGGTAGCCCAATAGACTAGGAATATTCCACCAGACCCTTAGGGTTTTTTACAGACACTGAAATAAATGGAAAAGACCAAACTGTCCTTAGGATATTTTTACAGACTCGACTGACTGACTATGGGCCTAAGGACAAAATAGTAAACTCCTATTTACATATGACTTATCTGGAAGCGGAGCTTTCGTAGCGACTATGGCTTCGCCTCTAAACAGTCTAATGTGAGATCAGCGGTCGTCAGTTTTGCGCTGAAACTGACAAAGCGTCCACCGACTTTGCACCAGATACCCGGATTGGGCTGGCCTAATTCCACAGCTCTCTCAGTCCGACAATCACTCGCCGCCCGTGTACCTGAGTCAATCCTGGTCAACAGCCCAGTGGATCCTCTGCTGCTCCTAGCCCATGTACCCGGATTAGGCCAGCCCGACTTCGCGGCCCCTCTGCCCGATAGTCGCTCGCTGCCCGTGTACCTGAGTCACACGTGGCCCAGACACAGCAGGTCTTCTCTCTCTTTTCAGTCCTCTTTGACTACCATTGACAATGACTCATCACATCTGGAGTAATGGGGGATTGGTCCCAATCTTCCGCTAGGTAAGGATAACTTGGATTGGTGGAGAATCTCGACGTTGACGATCTAAGGCTCCGGTCCGGCAGATCAAAACCTTGCAATCACTACACCACTGTCTCCGTCGGTTATCAACCACGCAGGTCGCGATTGACCTCGCCACGAAGGCTAGTTCCTGCAAGCGAACCCAAGAACACAAGCAAGAACAGGAAGAACACAAGTCGAATGCCAAATCACAGATGAACTATGATGAGGAGAGGTTTCACAAACGCTGATGCCGCAGCCAATCAGTCCGGTGCAGGAGCAGGATCTAAACACATAAGTGTAGATGCAAACAAAGCAAAACCTAACCCTAATGGCGGCTGGCGTGAGTATATAAGGTGTGGGCAGCCTGTAGGAGGCGCACACGACTCGGACTATGGGCCAACACGGCCTCCAACTCAGTACAAGGTCCAACTCGGTCCAATTCTGTCATGCAGGACTGTTTCAGTCACACAGGACGACTCGAGAATCCAAATGAGGCGAAACGAACACCAAAAGATCCGTCTTCTCCTTAGCTTTCCAAAAAGTCCAAGAACTCACCAATCGGACTTCGTATGAGGAAGTTATGCCCATTTTGGTGCATGGTGGTTGATGTAGTCCGAACCAGCGAATTCTTGACTTCAAATCATCCGTGCGACTCCGTCTTCAACTCCAACTCTCCTATTCCATCTCCCATGTTCCTAAGCAACAAAATAACACTAGTATTCAGTAGCATCTCATCCAAACAAATATTAACATAGTTGCTAAGGAAAGAATTAACCTCATGGTTCAAGCGACGGGCACGGGCGCGTGTGATTGGTCCTTGTAATTGAATTGTAGGTTGATGGTGCATGTGTGTATCATGGTGGTGCATGTGTGTATCATGTGAAGTGATGTCCTGTTGCATGTGTGTATCATGGTGGTGCATGTGTGTATCATGTGAAGTGATGTCCTGGTGCATGTGTGTATCATGGTGGTGCATGTGTGTATCATGTGAAGTGATGTCCTCATCATGGAGCCATGAGGCCCACGCTCTTCAGCATGGCTCCTCAATCTCCCCCTTGATGAGTGCATTGTCAACACTTCTCTTTATCAGCTCTCTAGTACCTGCGAACACATATGGAAACACGAAAACAAAACACAAGAAAACAGAGAAGAAGAAAATAAAATAAAAGTTTAACCCTAATGACCAAAAGCCGAACAAAAGCACGAAGCGGTCATTATGGTTAACCAAAAGTAAAAGATCAAAAACGAGTGCAATCTCAGAATTATCAACAAGGATATCCAAAGAGTAAGGATAAACGGGACAAAAACTCCCCCTAAAACAAATCCTAGAGAAAGCCAAAACTTCCCCTCAAACTCTTCTCCCAAAATTTCTCCCCCTTGTTGACAAGTGGACTCATCAAGCGAGACTAGATGCACTCGAACGAGACACAGACTCCCCCTGAAATGCAACTCCCCCTTAAAATATGCAATGAATGCAACTAGGGTGCAGGTGGAGTGTAGAAAGCATGCTTCTCAGATATGATTGACTGTAATTTACAACATCTAGCAGGTATAGCAAAAAGATATAATGTCTAAGACACATGGCATGTTCTATGCAATACATGATATCTAAAGAAAGTCATTAGCACACATTTTTCAATTTTTTCAAACAAAAGTATCACCACATTTTCCAGTTGACAAGCAAGGTAAAGCAAGGGATGCAGAAGCTAACTGATATCTACCAAGTTAAGCATTGTCCAAATCAAAGTGCTTCAGCAAACTTGTTATCATTTCAATTTTCAGGCTTTTTCTTTTTCCTTTTTCATTTTTCCCAGGGGTTATTTGCATGTCAAACCTTATGCTGACTGACCAAGTCAAGCCTAGGCTAGAACTGGACCATTAGAAGCTTAAGACATTGGTCTTGGCATAAACTATATTGTCCTAGTTCATACCAAAGTATTATGGTAGGCAGTCCAGAACAATGCAATGTGACAAGGCAAACCCACCTGGATCTTTTCAACTCAAGCATAAAAAGGCATGGAATTTTCATTTTTCTGATTTTTCATCATTTTTATAGCACATTTTCCATGTTAAAAGCATAAAGATGTCCAAGTTGCATATTTGCATCTAAGTCAGGAACTAGCTACAAGGCAGGTAACAGATAGCAAAAGCACTCATCCTACACATGCTAGTTACCAGAAGCAATGGTGATCATTTTTTCAATTTTAAAGCATAAAAGTCATGCATATGACAGATATCAGACATATCAAGTGAACTGAAACAAAGCATGATCATCGACAAGTAATCAAAAGCATGTACCAGCTAGACTATGTAAAGCAGTTCAATCATATAATAGAAGCAAGCTCAAAGGTGTGATATGTGAGTATGTATGATATGAACACACACAAAAAAAGACTCAAGAAAAAGAGTAAAGAAGAAAGAAAACTGACACAAAATATCCTAAAAAGGATACACAACACCCAAATCCCCTCGTAAACGCTCAAAGGTAGACTGATCTAGGGGTTTGGTGAAAATGTCAGCCAACTGATGATGAGTATCAACATGAACAAGGTCAATGACACCTTTCTCATATTGATCCCTCCGAAAGTGAAAGCGCACATCAATGTGTTTGGTTTTTGAATGGAGACAAGGGTTTTTCCCTACACTAATAGCACTGGTGCTGTCGCAAAACAGAGGAACTCTGGTAGGAAAGAACAACCCAAAGTCTCGCAAGGTGGAAATCATCCAAACCAACTGTGAGCAGCAGCTAGCAGCAGCTACATACTCAGCCTCAGTGGTCAAAATAGCAACTCCAGACTGCTTTCGAGAAGACCAAGAGACAAGAGAAGAACCAAGAAACTGGAAAGTACCGGAACTCGACTTGCGATCCAACCGGCACACACCAAAGTCAGCGTCTGAAAAGCCAGATAAATCAAGAGATGATGATGCTGAATAATAAAGACCAAGATCGGGCGCATAGGTAAGATACCTGAAGATGCGCTTGACAGCCTGCCGATGAGACGCGCGTGGTGAAGACTGGAAACACGCGCAAAGTCCCACAGCGAACTGTATGTCTGGCCTTGTCGCCATCAAGTACAGCAGCGAACCGATTATCCCTCGAAACTCTCTCTCATTGACCTTGACGCCGCTCTCGTCCTTGTCCAGGCCCCCAGATGTGCCCATTGGGGTCATCTGCGGCTTCAGTGCTCCACCAAAGTCAAATGTTTTCAACATGTCCCGAGTGTACTTACCTTGGTGGATGAAGGTGCCATCCTTGGTCTGCTTGATCTGGAGCCCTAGGAAGTACTTGAGCTCACCCATGAGGCTCATCTGAAACTCACTGTGCATCTGCTCAGAAAACTTGGACACAAGAGCATCAGTAGTACCGCCAAAGATAATATTGTCCACGTAAATCTGAGCGACTAAGAAATCTGAAGCATCTATGAGAAAGAAGAGTGTTTTATCCACAGAACCCATCACAAAGCCCTTCCCCAACAAAAACTGCTTTAACTGGTCATACCAAGCCCTGGGGGCTTGCTTCAGACCATATAAAGCTTTCTGCAGCTTAAAAACATGTCGAGGAAACTTAGGGTTTTCAAAACCAGGGGGCTGCCTAACATAAACCTCCTCCTCTATGTACCCGTTCAGAAAAGCACTCTTGACATCCATTTGAAAAAGCTTAAAACCCTTCTGTTGGCGTAAAAGATTATGGTAATAGGTTTTTGAAAATTAGCAACTAACAAACGAAGTGTTTGCGAAGGAAACTATTCCAAGCCTCCGAAAGGATAATAACTTAGAATAGTTCGAAAGTGTGTATTGAATAACTTGTATTCGGTCCTCATTACAGGGTAAAACAGGGGGTATTTATAGGCCCAAACATTAAGGAAAAGACCTTTTTACCCCTCTATTACAACCGACATAGTGGAAACTATTCGGTACTCTTAATAGGGCTAAAATGGTAAAAGACTAATCTAGTTAGAAAGAAGATAAGTCTTCCATCTTAGCTGGCAAAGAGGTTCCTGGAAGAGTCCATGTTCGAAGATGTACTCCGAACTAGAGCTCGTCATCATACTTCGAACTTGACTGGATGCATCTCCGAAATTATATATCGGACATCTTCATCTTAATCACCAGTCTTTATCTTGTTGCTGCGATAATCTTGAATATAGAATATTTTCCCCCCAACAGTAGCCCCTCGAATACGCTTCTCCGTTAAATCTGTGATGTTAGGGAAGCAGTATACGAAAGGAAACATATCCATGTGCAGGGATTAGCAGACTTAATACACCTCCGAAATGTATAGAGATGCGAACTTCAAATTATTTTCTAAATGAATTGCATTCGAAGTATTTTAGAATTAACTTGGGAAATCCGAAAGTCTTTTTAGACTTGGAAAAAATAGCCGTTGGCTTTTTCCTTCTGACGGAAGTTACATAATGCGTTAATTCCAGAATAAAGTAACGGTCAAGAATGCGAAACGGCATAAGCAAACGGTAAAAAATTGGGGTCTGAGCTATAAATAGAGGGCCCGACCCTTTCTTGTACCTTTTGAGAAACCATGTTGAAGAATGTGGTTTTGATATTCCAGATGTGATGAGTGATTGTCAACGGAAGTCAAAGAAAGGGAGAGATGAAGACCTGCCGAGTCTGAGGCGCATGTGACTCAGGTACACGGGCAGTGAGTGACGGCCGGGCCGAAGGAGCTGCGGAGTCGGGCTGGCCCAATCCGGGTACATGGCTAGGAGCGGCAGATGATCCACTGGTCTGTTGACTGGGTTTGACTCAGGTACACGGGCGGCGAGCGATTGCCGGGCTGAGGGAGCTGCGGGGTCGGGTCGGTCCAATCCGGGTACCCGGTGCGAAGACGGTGGACGCTTTGTCAGTTTCGGCGTAAAACTGACAATCTATCATTAATTCGTTTTTAGGATATTAATATTTAGTTTCTAAGTTTAGAATATTTTATTTGAGTCAGTTAATTTTTCTAAGAACATTTTAGTAATTTTCGGAATTTATTTTAGAGTCAGGTTATTTTACCCGAGGGTAAATTAGTCTTTTCATGTATTAGGATTTGCCTATAAATAGGCACCTATCCCCTTGGGGATGGTTGACTGGTTTTTTCCCGAATTTATTTTTCAGTCCACAACAAATTTTTCATCTCCTATTTTTCCTCTGTTTTCGATCTGCAAACCACTGCCGTCTCCCTTCTCTCCAGCACCGGCAGAAGTCATCAACGTCATCGCCGGCCGAGTCCAGTATATTCTCCGACGTGTAGAGGCGCCTGCTTCTCTGACACGGCGTCACAGGAGTCTTCCCTGGTGCACTGTAGCTCACGTGGAGGAATAGTCCAGAATTTTTCAAGAGAACAAACTCCATTTTGCTTCTTCCATGGCTGTCAACCGAGAACAGTGTTCCTATTGGTTTTTGACGTGAAGCTTTTTCCCTGAACGGCGAGACTTTTCTTCTTCAAGGCGCATGCCAGGTCTGTCCACGACAGCACCTTCGGCAGCAACAGCCTTTTGGCTGGGTTCTCTGCGCGGCGGAAGTTTTCAGCACACACAGAGCCGTGTAGCAGTGTTAATCGCAGGAGTTCAGCAGCTCACGTCTGCGCACAGCAGTGCATGCAGTGATTTGTTTTGGCCGGATCCTCTGCGACGGGCGGCGACGGATGATTTTTCATGGCAGGTAAGTTCTAATCTAATCTCCTATTTTTTTGTAGATCAGTTTTTAGAGATAATCATCTATTAATTAATTATCTGAAAATTTGTTTAGAAATTTCGTGATTAATTTAATCTGCAAAATATTATTGGTACCCACATAATTTCTATTTAAGTAATTTTTATCCGCTCACGTAAACCGAAAAATTAATTAGTCGCGGTAATGTTTTATTCTAGATTTACATGAAATATTTTAGGTTTATTTCTGAATTAATTTCCGGATGATCCATGTTTTTATTTAGTTGATTAGTATTTTATTTTTAGACCACAACCTGAATATTTTATTAATTTGTTTAGGTATCTTGCTTACGTCATTAAATCATAGTTTAGCAAGAAATTTTTAGGCGCCCATTCACCCCCCCCTCTGGTCGCTACTTTCGGTCCTACAAGTGGTATCAGAGCGAGGTTAGGTTTTTTCTAAATATCTTAACCGATTCAAAACCTAGGTAGTGACCATGACGTCTTCTGGTAAAATCCCATCCCTAGAAGCTTTTGGCTACACTTATTGGAAGACTCGCATGCGAGCATATCTTATGAGCCAGAGCTCGGACATATGGGAGATTTGCGTTCATCCTAGTTTCACCATTACGACTATTGCTGCGGATACTGCTGAAAATGTAATTACCCAGCATCAAAATAATAGTAAGGCGGTGAACATTTTATTTTCTGGTCTAGGTCCTAGTGAGTTCGAGCGTGTTAGCCATCTCACCACTGCTAGAGAGATCTGGGCTACCCTCCAGGCACACCATGAGGGGACAGCTCAGGTCAAGGCTAGGCTATATCAGACCTACCGGCGTGAGTATGAAATTTTTTCACAGAAGCCGGGTGAGACTGTTGAGGCTTTGTTTGGTCGTTTTCAATCGATCATTAACAAGCTTCGCGTTAACAAGGCCGAGCGTGATCAGCTGGTCTCGGATCATGAGCAGGCGCTTAAAGTACTCCATACCTTGGACCCTAAGATCTGGGAGATCAAGGTTTCTTCTATTGTTGAGAGCGCGTCCTATGATACCTTGACCGTCGCAGAGCTTTTTAGTAAGCTCAAGGCCTCAGAGGTCGATATTCAGTTGAGATCAAATCTCACTGATTCTGGCTCCAAGACTCTGGCGCTTGCGACACCGTCTGCAGATCCTAATGCCATGAGTTATACTGCTTTTTCCTTGATGTCTATCTCCGAGGAACAACTAGATACTCTAGGAGATGATGATCTGTGCTTGTTTAACAACCGAGTGCGACGTGTCTATGATAATCGAATGTTTAAGAGACATGGCACAAAATCCGGATGCTTTGAGTGTGGTGACCCAGGTCATTTTATCGGCCACTGTCCCAAGCAGAAGAATTACAAGAAGGGAACTGGCGACAACTCCTACAACTCTGGCAAGTACGAAAACTCCACGAAGGGCAAGCCCAAGACATGATTCTTTCGAAAGGCTCTGAAAGATTACAGGCATGAGAACAAGAAGCGAGACAAGACCTTCTTCGCCGAGATGGAGAAAAGATACTCCAAGAGATCCTCGTCTTCCTCGTCGTCTTCAAGTTCAAGTGATGAAGATATCATGATCAGGAAGGGGAAGGACAGGGACAATCCGGCAGGCCTCTGTTTCATGGGCTTCGGGGACAAGCCGAAGAATCGCTCACGTCACAGCCGAAGACCCCACAAGATCTTCTACTCAATGGCTCTTGGGGAGAAGAAAGAGAAGGACTCCTCTGACGACTCCGATGACGAAGACGATGAGAAGGCATCTTCCTATGAACAAGAAGTTATTAATTTACTAGAACAAAACAGTCAGGAGTTGAAGTATAGGGAGAAACTGCTTAGAGGGGCTAAGAAGAGGATAGATGAGCTTGAGAGTGAGCTTGCCACAACAAATGGCAAGATTGAGAGTCTATCTTCTTCCCCTTGTTTGGGTGATAGTGGGGAGTGTCCTAACTGTGAGGTGCTGTTGTGTGACCTGACGACTCTTAAGTCCAGGTACACAGAGAGAGTAGATGAGAGAGACGCATTGGCCACTAAGCTTGAAAGCGCTCAGCAGGAGCTAAAAGATGCTCATGCCACTGTTGTCGCACCTTGTGTAGACTGCCCATCTCATTTAGCTAGTATAGCTGAGCTGAGAGCCAAGAGTGATGAGCAGTTGAGCGAGTTAGCTGGAGTGAGAGCTGAGTTGGAGCAGACTAAGCTAGAGCTTGAGACCTTGTCGATTCCATCCACTGTTTGTGAGAACTGCTTATCCATTAGAATGGAGTTGATTAAGCTAAAAGCTGAGAAGTCTGTCGAAGTTGATAAAGAGTGTGAGATCTGCTTGTCTCAGGTGGAGGTGTTAGCTTCTTTGAGAGAGGAGCTAGCTGATGTTCAGAACGAGAACTTTTACCTCCGTTCAATCCTGAGTTGGATCAGTGCTAAAGAGCCACAACTCAGCATGATGATCCAGCAGTTCAAGAGACAGGATGGGTTTGGGGTAGGTTACACCTATACCAAGGCTGATTTTGAGAGCGCCATTAGCCGAGCAGTGGAGTGGAGTAAGATGACTCCCGAACAGAGATATCCCAAGACTCACTCTACTGAGTCCTATAAGGATAGTCAGCCCAAGGATGGAGTGTTCCAAGAACAACCTAAAGCTCCACCTAAGAAGCAAATATGGGTTTCAAAGCCTAAACCTCTCCATACTTCTCTTGATTCTTTACCTGGACCCTCTCACACCAAAGATGATACAACAAACACCACCAAGCCTAAGAATCCCAAGCCTCAACCACATCCTAAGAAGCCTGCCTATCACTGTGAGTTCTGCCAGAGAGACGGGCATCTTGAGGAGTTTTGCTTCAGGAAGAAGCGGGTTGAGCGAGCAAAGAGAGCTCGAGGTGGGCAGGAGCAGTTCTACCAGCAGAGTGGTAGACAGAGAGTTCCTCGACGTAGAGAGAGGCTAGAGGCCAGGCCACGTCGTGTAGGTGGTGGTAGAGGAGACGATTTTTATGATCATGCTCCAGAGGGTGGTTTTCGTTCCGGCAGAGTTCCAGATCGTTATGGATACGACTTTGGACCTCGTGGCCGTGATTTTAGGAAGAACAGAGGACCGCATTTTGATCCGCGCTTTAGTCCAGACTCATATGATTCCTTTTGCTTTCCTACATACGCGCAGATGGCTCGGCACTGGTTCAATACTTTTACTAAACCTGGCATTGGACCGTTTGGTCCCACTCATGATTTTTGATCGTGTTTTGGGAGCTGTGTATCTTTTTAGGATATTTTGAGTCATCTTTTCATTGGTATCAGTTTTTTTTTCCTTCTTCTTTATTTTTATTGAGTCTTTTTGTGTGTGCGTTCATATCATGCATAATCATCAATCACATTTTTGAGCTTGCTTCTGTTATATGATTAATGTGCTTTACTTTCTCTAGCTAGTATATGTTTTCGATTACTTGTCGATGATCATGTTTTGTTTCAGTTCACATGATATATCTGATATTTGTCATATGCATGGCTTTTATGCTTTAAAATTGAAAAATGATCACCATTGCTTCTGGTAACTAGCATGTGTAGGCTGAATGCTTTCGCTATCTTTTACATGCCTTGTAGCTAGATCCTTACTTAGATGCAGATATGCAACTTGGACATTTATATGCTTTAAATATGCAAAATGTGCTTTAAAATGATAAAAATTCAGAAAAATGAAAAATTTACGCATTTTTATGATTCTCAGAAAAGATCCAGGTGGGTTTGCTTTGTCGCATTGCATTGTTCTGGACTGCTTACCATAGCACTTTGGTATGAACTAGGACGGTGTAATGTATGCCAAGACCAATGTCTTAAGCTTCTGACGGTCCAGTTCTGGCCTAGGCTTGACTTGGTTGGTTAGCATAAGGTTTGACATGCAAATAACCCCTGGCAGAAATGAAAAAGAAATAATCTGGAAAATTTAAAAAGATGACAAGTTTGCTGAAGCACTTTGTTTTTGGATAATGCTTATCTTGGTAGATATCAGTTAGCTTTTGCATATCATGCTTTACTTTGCTTGTTAACTAGAAAATGTGGTGATGCTTTTGTTTTGCAAAAATCGAAAAATGTGTGCTAATGACTTTCTTAAGATATCATCTATTGCACTGATCATGTCATGTATCTTAGACAGTATATCTTTTGCTATACCTGTTAGACGTTGTAATAGCAGTCAATCATATCTAAGAAGCATGCTTTTCACACTCCACCTGCACCCCATCTGCATTCATGGCATATTTTGAGGGGGAGCTGCATTTCAGGGGGAGTTTGTGTTTATGTCTCTTTGAAGTGCATTTTAGTCTCACTTGATGAGTCCAATTGTCAACAAGGGGGAGAAATTTTGGTGTTTAGAGAACATTTTTTAGCTTTCTCTGGGATTTATTTCAGGGGGAGTTCCTTGTTGATAATTCTGAGATTTGCACTTGTTTTTGAGGCTTTATTTTTGGTTAACCATAATGACCGTTTTCGTGCTTTTGTTTGGCTTGTGGTCATTAGGGTTGAACTTTTATTTTCCTTCTTCTATTTTCTTTTGTCTTTGTTTTTCTGTTTCCACGTGTTTTGCAGGTTCTGAAGATGAGCTGAAAAGGGTGTTGACAATGCACTCATCAAGGGGGAGATTGAGAAACCATGTTGAAGAATGTGGTTTTGATATTCCAGATGTGATGAGTGATTGTCAACGGAAGTCAAAGAAAGGGAGAGATGAAGACCTGCCGAGTCTGAGGCGCATGTGACTCAGGTACACGGGCAGTGAGTGACGGCTGGGCCGAAGGAGCTGCGGAGTCGGGCTGGCCCAATCCGGGTACATGGCTAGGAGCGGCAGATGATCCACTGGTCAGTTGACTGGGTTTGACTCAGGTACACGGGCGGCGAGCGATTGCCGGGCTGAGGGAGCTGCGGGGTCGGGTCGGTCCAATCCGGGTACCCGGTGCGAAGACGGTGGACGCTTTGTCAGTTTCGGCGTAAAACTGACAATCTATCATTAATTCGTTTTTAGGATATTAATATTTAGTTTCTAAGTTTAGAATATTTTATTTGAGTCAGTTAATTTTTCTAAGAACATTTTAGTAATTTTCGGAATTTATTTTAGAGTCAGGTTATTTTACCCGAGGGTAAATTAGTCTTTTCATGTATTAGGATTTGCCTATAAATAGGCACCTATCCCCTTGGGGATGGTTGACTGGTTTTTTCCCGAATTTATTTTTCAGTCCACAACAAATTTTTCATCTCCTATTTTTCCTCTGTTTTCGATCTGCAAACCACTGCCGTCTCCCTTCTCTCCAGCACCGGCAGAAGTCATCAACGTCATCGCCGGCCGAGTCCAGTATATTCTCCGACGTGTAGAGGCGCCTGCTTCTCTGACACGGCGTCACAGGAGTCTTCCCTGGTGCACTGTAGCTCACGTGGAGGAATAGTCCAGAATTTTTCAAGAGAACAAACTCCATTTTGCTTCTTCCATGGCTGTCAACCGAGAACAGTGTTCCTGTTGGTTTTTGACGTGAAGCTTTTTCCCTGAACGGCGAGACTTTTCTTCTTCAAGGCGCATGCCAGGTCTGTCCACGACAGCACCTTCGGCAGCAGCAGCCTTTTGGCTGGGTTCTCTGCGCGGCGGAAGTTTTCAGCACACACAGAGCCGTGTAGCAGTGTTAATCGCAGGAGTTCAGCAGCTCACGTCTGCGCACAGCAGTGCATGCAGTGATTTGTTTTGGCCGGATCCTCTGCGACGGGCGGCGACGGATGATTTTTCATGGCAGGTAAGTTCTAATCTAATCTCCTATTTTTTGTAGATCAGTTTTTAGAGATAATCATCTATTAATTAATTATCTGAAAATTTGTTTAGAAATTTCGTGATTAATTTAATCTGCAAAATATTATTGGTACCCACATAATTTCTATTTAAGTAATTTTTATCCGCTCACGTAAACCGAAAAATTAATTAGTCGCGGTAATGTTTTATTCTAGATTTACATGAAATATTTTAGGTTTATTTCTGAATTAATTTCCGGATGATCCATGTTTTTATTTAGTTGATTAGTATTTTATTTTTAGACCGCAACCTGAATATTTTATTAATTTGTTTAGGTATCTTGCTTACGTCATTAAATCATAGTTTAGCAAGAAATTTTTAGGCGCCCATTCACCCCCCCTCTGGTCGCTACTTTCGGTCCTACACCTTTCCACCGCTTTCGTGCAAACAGACCAACTCTCGAACCCTAGCCTCCCTTTTTCCTTCAAAGCAACCCAAGAGATCTAATGGCGAAAACCATCTTCAAGGGTCCTGGAATGGCTTCAACCTTGACTCGACAGCAAGTTGCGGCGGCAGCGGCGGCCGCTACATTGGCGGCGACTGCTCCGACACCTGCAGCAGCAGCAATGGCGACGGCGGGGGAAAATCCCAAAAATGTTGGCCATCAAGATCTCTGTCCAGCGTCGACAAAATATATGGATCAATCTTATCAGCTAGGGCCTTCAACCTGCAGAAGAGAATCACTTGCGGCCGCAGTAGAGGGCAAGATTAGTTCTGGGGTTATGATCCGCAAACCTGGGAAGGAAATCATTCCATCACCGAGACCCGGAGAAGTGGTTGTTTTCGAAGCTTTCTTCGAAGCTGGGTTGGGGCTTCCGGCAGTCGACTTTTTAGCGGAGGTATTGGACTTGTTTCATGTCACTCTCCCCCAACTCTCTCCAAATGCGGTAGCACGTCTTGCCATCTTCGAATGGGCGTTGCGAGCCAAAGGTTGTGAAGGAAGAGCGGAGATCTTCGCAGCACTACACAGAGCATCATGTCAACCAAAGACCTTCGTAGGCTCCGGAGGTGAAAAGATAGTTGTGGCCTTCGGAAGTATCAACTTCAGACTCCGGGACGAATATGCTCTCCAGTTTCCTGCCAAGGCCATTAATGCTAGATGGTATATTGATTGGATCTTGAGATGGTTTTACGCCGAAGTTGGGGCGAGCAACCGCCTAGCTGGACCTCTGCGAGAAATCCACTTCCGAAAGGAAGCCTTAGTGCACCCGGATCTAGGCCAACTCGAAGCTCGCTTGAGCTTGCTTCAAAAAATCAGTCGTCATTTGAGCATGCGGGACTTAGCCGAAGAATTCCTAGGGCTTCAAATTTCTCCCCTGATGGCCAACTGGCCTATCATCTTCGAGGAAGATTCGGAAGGCGGTCTTCGCAAAATTTCCTCAACTTCGAGTCCTGCAGGTAACTTCGAAAACAACATACTCTATGTATATTTATTCGAAGAATTAACAAACTTAACTCGTTTTTTAGCTTCTTCAGCCCCTATAACTTCGGAGCAAATCGTACGGGCTTCGGAGAAGATTTTGGGCGTTCCAACTTCGACCGAGAAAGAATGGAGAATCAAATTGGTTGGTAGTTGGGAACGATCCAACAGAGTATGGGGGCTGCTGGAAATTGTTCCGCCCCCTCTGATGGATTGGGTACCTTCGGAGAAAGGGCCCAAGAAGAGGAAAGCCGAAGCTGGAACTTCGAGCTCCGCCAAGACTCCGGTTAAAAAAGTGGCTCGAAAGCCAAAAGTTCATGCGCCTTCAAGCCCAAGAGCTTCAATCTCCGATTCTCAGGAGGATGAAGGTAGGTTGCTCGTGAGGTTGATTGACGAGGATGTAGCCCAAAGAGCTGTACAAAATGACGAACCTGCAAACGTGCCGGAGTCTCAAGAGAATCTTGAGCAAGCGAGGACTCCAGCTGCTCAAGAAGATTTACCTCAGGACGGAGCCCCTGTGGATGAGAGCGGAGTCGAAGTCACTGCAGCTTTGATTCCGGGTGAAGCAACAATGGCTATTCATGAAAAAGCTCCGACAGTCGAAGATTTGACGGTTGATTCTGACGAAGATCTTTCCTTCGACCCGCCAAGCAGTCCAATGCTCACCCGCCGCCAAAACGTCGAAGGTAAACTTCGAATAATTCTTTTATCCTTTTTTCCTGCGAAATTATACAATGTATAATACCTTTGTTTTTACAGAGTCCACTTCCATGGAAGAGGTATGTCCCGAAGATACAGTTCCTGGACCTTCGACAACTTCGGAGCCAATTCCAGGAGCCACTCAAATGGGGCCTGGAAAGGGCAAAGGAAAGATGGACCCCCTTCCTGCTCCAAGCTCAGGATCAACTCAGTCTGAATTGACAGACGAAAGCCAATCTACTGAGGGGGGCCAGTCTACTGGGGCTCCGAAGACCACAGCTCAGCACTCCGAACCTTCGCCTTGCGAAGATGACCAGCAAGCCTTGAGCATGCTCCCCCTTCTAGCTCCTTTTTTGGAGCGAAGAACTGGGCTTCGGACTCTGCTCGAGCCTTTGGATCGAGCTAGTCGCGAAGTTGGAGAGACGAACTTGGTGGCTATCTTGAGCGAGGCGGAGAGTTCGGAGCTTAACGCTGCCGTGGAACGTGCAGCCTACCAGGTACGAAGTATCTGCAAAACAACATCAAATTTATATACAAATAATTTCTCACCTTAGTTTTTTCTTTTCGCAGCAAACAGTCTTGGCTCGAGCTGCGAACATCTCCAATGAGCGTGGAAACATTCGCCTTCGAGAGGAAAATGCAACTCTTCAACGAAATCTGACTATCTCTGAAGGTCGAGTGGCCCACATGGACAACATGGTTTCAACGGAGCGCAGGGCCAGACAAAGCTTGGAGGCTGTGAACAAGGAGCTCGAAGCAGAAAAAATTGTGCTTCGAGCAGAAATTGAAAAGATGCGGGTGGAGCACGCTACTGCGGGGGCCGAGCTTGTTAGACTCCGAGAAGAAGCTAGCCAGCTACTAAATCAAAAGAATTCTTTGGCTACGGAGGCTGCTAGGCTCTTTGGAGTAATAGAAGGGCTAACTTCGACGAAGGATGCATTAACTGAAGATAAGCTGAAGTCGGAGAAGGTAGCTTCGGAAGTTATGGATCAATTGCTAAGCATTCTGGAATACTTCGGTACTACTGGGACGCTTCCTTCGGATGACAACATCTCTCTGCTGCGCCGGCTGAAGAGGATCCAAGGAGCAGCGAAGCAAATGAAGACAGCAGGCATTCGGTACGGAGAAATCTCCAGTCAAGTGGCTGTTGTCGGCATACTTCATTACTACGAAGATTTGGGCCGATCAATAACTCCGAGCGCAGGAGAGGGTCCCATTACCTTCGACGACGACCAGCTTCTCACTCCCTCCGAAGGTGTGGCCGCTGCTTGGCAAGCCTTTCAAACTTCATGGAGAGGCGAAGGTCGTTCTGCGATCAAGGCCTGGATTGACGAAGGACAACGCCAGAAGAAGGCTTGGTCCCATGCTTCGAGCAGTCAGCCTCCATCAAACCCGCAGGTTTAGAATTACCTTAGGATTTTCAACTATGTAAAGCACTACGCTTTTGTACACTTATGAATGAAGATTTGTTTATCATGTTTTTATGCTTTGCCTCATATGGAAGATGTCGAAGTGTTAAATGTTAACGACGAACTTCGCTTATTATGGGCTACCTTCGATATCTTAAAACTTCACCAGCGTCCTCGATTTCTAGTTCCTCGAGATAGTTCCAGAGCGATTACGTCCGAAATAAGTAAAGATATATTATCTTGTATTAAAGAGGAAGAAAAAGAAGTTAACTTGGAAACTTCATCTTCTGAAGACATTATATGGTCCGAAGATGAAGATGAGGCTCAAGGTAAAAAGCCTGAAGAACTTGGAAGCTGGGAAAGAAGTCCCGAATGGCTTCGAACTTGGGCCGAACTTCAACAAGAACAAAAAGACTTTAGAGCTTCGAAGGGAGGCAGAAGAGTTAAACGCAAAGTTGTTAGAACTCCCGGCACTGGAACTAGTCGTTCCAACCCTAGCTCTAGAGATCGAAGAGGTCTTCGATTCCTTCTTGGTATAGATACCAATTTTTCATGATGTAATCATATTTGCTCGAATAATAAATATCGATTTAAAATTGTCTCCCTATTTATTAGCCCCTCTTTGGGCGTAAGCAACTTCGAATTGTATTCAAAGATGGTTAGGCACAAATAAAAACTTAGGAGTACAATTTTGGGGGTTCGGAGCCCCTCAGTAATTTAAAGATCTTTTAAAATCTTATAAAATTTCTTCGACTATTTGTAGTTTGAAGAATGGCAACTTAGTACCTTCTGTTTTTGAAAAGAAATGACTTGAGATAACTTTCCGGACACTTTAGTGTCTTAGATAATTTGTCACTTTGGACATTCTTAACAGACATTCGAAGCTCATGGCTCAAACTCTGTTTTGTTTTGGCCTCCTTCGGCTCTTTTTTGCAAATTCTGTCAAACCAGTGGTTTGGAGTTCGCATTGGTCTCTTTGGACTCTATTTACGGATGTCTACAAGCTGGTGGCTTGGACTCCGCATGATTTGGTCTCCTTGGACTCTTTTTACGGATGTCTACCAGCCGATGGCTTGGACTCCGTATGGTGTGGTTTTGGGCTCTTTTACGGATGCCTACAAGCCGGTGGCTTGGACTCGGGATTATGTCAGCCCCCACGTCAGAAACTTCGAACCAATGGTTCAAAGCCCGAAAATATGATTCAAATTAATGACACTTCCCTCTCGGCCAACTCCACGATTCTAGTGCGTCCACTCGGAAGCTGGAAGTTTATGAGGGGTAGGCACTATCTGAACCATATGCTTTATTAATTCAGAGGATGATTACAAATGATTACAAGGAGCCCCTATGCGAAGTATCGCTTTAGGTGCTCCGCATGCCAAGTATGCGCTAACTCTTCACCTTCCAAATTAGCTAATTTAAAAGAGCCAGGACGTCCTGAACGAACAATTAAGTATGGACCTTCCCATTTATTTCCTAATTTTCCTGGCACTATGATGCTTCGTAAAACGAGATGACCCGGTCTAAGCTCATTGATCTTAACCTTCGGGTCAAACCAAGCCTTCGTCTGCTGATGATACTTTGATAAATTGGCTACAGCTCGAAGTCTTGTCTCCTCTGTTAAATCCAACGAAGCTTGTCTTTCTCCTTCAATCTCCGGTTCGGTGCTGCGAAGTGATCCTCCTTTGAGCTCCGTTGGAGTCATAGCTTCATCTCCGAATAGCAATCTGAATGGAGTGAAACCTGTGGACCTTGTTTGCGTAGTCCGAATGGACCATAAAATCTTCGGAAGTTCTTCGGTCCACAATCCTTTTGCTAATCCTACTATCCTTCGATTTAGCCCTGACAAAATATTTCCATTGGCTCTTTCTACAGCTCCATTAGACTGAGGATGCCTCACTGCAGCAAAACATAACTGGATGCCTAGATCTTCGCAGAACTTTCTGAAAGGTTCTGCATCGAACTGTGTTCCATTATCAACTGTGAGTTGTCTAGGCACTCCGAACCGGCAAATGATACTCTTCCAAAAGAATTTCTGTACATTGTTCGAAGTGATAGCTGTTAAGGGCTCTGCTTCTACCCACTTAGAAAAATATTCGATAGCTACCACTGTGAACTTTAAATTTCCCTTAGCTACTGGAAAGGGACCAATCAAATCCATACCCCATCTGGCCATGGGCCATACCGGAGCAATAACTTGAAGAGCTGTTGGTGGGCGATGACTCCGTCGGCCCATCCACTGACATCCTTGGCATGTGCGGACTAAGTTCTCCGCATCTGCTACTATCGTAGGCCAATAAAGCCCATGGCGAAGTGTTTTTCCTGCCAAAGCTCGAGGGGCCAGATGGCTACCGCAAAGCCCTTCATGAATTTCTCGAAGAATATCTTGGCCTTCGGTTTGGGATATACATCGGAGTAAAGGGGAACATACTCCGGCCTTGTATAAAATACCGTTGATTATTTGATAATTCCTGGCCCTGAGTTTCCATCTTGAAACTATGGCTCTTCAAATGAATTTGCTCCTCCTTGCAAAATTTCCATGATCGAATTTCTCCAATCTGTAGTTGGAATGCAAAGAATTTCTGCAGAGGGAATTTGTGGCACCGAAGGTGTACTGAGCTCCTCATAAAAAGCTTCTTCTGGTATATCCATAGCTCCGGCTGCGGCTTTTGCTAAGATGTTCGCTTGCACATTTTCTGCTCTTGGTATACTTCGAATGGAAATACCCTTGAATTGTGCTTCGATCTTACGGATTTCTTCTAAGTACTTTGCAAGCTGTGGATGCCGAACTTGAAAACTTTTATCTACGTGCCCTGCTACTATTTGAGAATCTGTCTTTATAACAACTCTTGTAGCCCCTAGAGCACGTGCTTTTCGGAGTCCCAGTAAAATCCCTTCATACTCCGCTATATTATTGGTAGACTTAAAGTTGAGTCTTGCGTAGTACATTGCTCTTTGCCTTGAAGGCGAAATTAAAACTGCTTCAACACCTGCTCCGGATGCTTGGAAAGCTCCATCAGAAAAAACAGTCCAAATTCCTTCGCTTGATTTCTCCGGAACCCACGTTGCAGGGGGAGTCCATTCGGCTACGAAATCTGCCAAGATTTGTGATTTGATTGCTGTCCTTGCTACAAAAGATATGCCGAAGGGTGCTAGTTCGACTACCCACTTTCCAATTCTTCCAGTGGAGTCTTTACTTCGGAGCATATCTCCCAAAGGATACGAAGTTGGTACAATTACATTATGAGCCAAAAAATAATGCCTCAATTTCCTCGAAGCCATTATCAGAGCATAAGTGAACTTTTCGAGCTCGGAATACCTTGTCTTCGCTCCTGACAATGCTTCAGACACAAAATAAACTGGATTTTGTACCAATTTCCATTGAAATCCATTTCTCTGACAAGGACTGCGCTGACAGCAGAGCCTGTAGCTGCAAGGTAAAGGAGTAGGGTTTCGTGCGCAGTAGGCACCGTGAGTGTAGCAAGATTACTGAGATACTCTTTAATATCTTCGAAGCTTTTCTGACACTCCGGTGTCCATGCAAAATCTTCGGACTCTTTCAATGCTTTAAATATGGGCAAACTTCTCTCCGCAGACCTTGCCAAAAACCTGCTAAGTGCTGCCAGACGACTATTCAGCTTTTGCACTTGCTTTAAATTCTCTGGAGGAGCCATCTTCTGTAGCGCAGTTATCTGAGTAGGGCTAGCTTCAATCCCTCCGCTTGAAACTAAATACCCTAACAACTTCCCAGCCTTAGCTCTGAAGATACATTTCTCGGGGTTAAGACGGATTCCACATGCCTGAAGGCTATTAAATGTTTCTGCTAAGTCTAGGCTATGCTGGTGCTTTAAAGCACTCTTTATTACAATATCATCCATATAGGCCTCTACATTACGACCTAATTGATGACCTAGAGCCTTAGCAACTAACCTCGAAAAAGTAGCCCCGACATTTCTTAAACCAAAGGGCATTCTTACATAACAGAAGACTCCTGAAGGAGTTACGAAGCTTGTCTTGATTTCATCTTCGCGTTTCAACCATATCTGATGGTAGCCGGAATACGCGTCAAGGAAGCTTAATAACTCCGAACCAGCAGTGGAATCGACCAACTGATCAATTCGGGGCATGGGGTAGGGGTCACGGGGGCATGCTTTATTCAAGGATGTGAAATCAATCCACATGCGCCACTTCCCGGAAGATTTCTTCCTGACGAAGACTGGGTTGGCTAACCATTTTTGTGTGAGCCACTTCTCTGATAATCCCAGCCTTCAGCAATTTTTCAACTTCGTCTTTAGCAAGGATAGCTCTCTCCGTAGACAACTTCCGGAGTCCTTGCCGAACAGGCCGAACCTTCGGGTTCACAAGTAGACTGTGTTCAATAATGTCCCGACTGACTCCGGTGATGTCTTCATCAGACCAAGCAAAGACATTTAAATTCTCCTCAACTACTTTCTCTTAGGAAGTAGCAACTTCTGGAGGCAAGTCTTTACCAAATTGAAATGAATATTCCTTGCCATCTTTGACAATAACCTTCGTTGCAACCTCTCCTTCGGGACTTGGTCTCGGGAAGGATTTCTTCGAAGATTCATTGGGAGCAGAAAAATTTTCTTGATTATCTTGCACACTATTCACTTGTCTTGGATCAAGAGGGGGGCCGTGACCATACTCCGCTCTTCGGGCGGTAGCTTGATCTCCGAAGATAGTGAGCACTCCCGCTTGTGTGGGCATCTTCATACACAAGTAGTTATGATGCGCCACAGCTCCGAATTGATTTAGCATGCCTCTTCCGAAAATGACATTATATGCATACGGAGCATCTACAACGTCAAAGATCACTTCCTATGTCCTTGCTAACAACCCTTCTCCGAAGGTAACTTCCAGACCAATTTGGCCAAGTGCATCAAGCGGAGGTCCTGCGAAGCCTTGTAAAGGACGAGCTGCTGGAAGAAGGTGCTTTCTGGAGATGCATAGTTGATCGAAGGCTTGAACAAAAATAATGTCTACCGAACTCCCTCCGTCAATTAGCACTCTTCGAACCTCAGTTCCTGCAATGTCGGCAGTAATGACAAGTGGGTCTGCATGTGGAAATTTAATGCCAGCTGCATCCTCTGCAGAAAAAGATATTGGTACATGGGACCATTCAGGCATAGCAGCTGCAGACGACGAAGTTCCAATATGCCCCACTTCTCTGACATACTCTCTTCTCTGCCTTTTTGTCATGCTTCCGAGAGTCCCTCCTCCGGAGATTGGGAGGACTACTCTTTTTCCTCGATCTTGCCCCTCTTCTTGCTTCGGAGGTGGCATAATATTGACCACCGGAGGGCGTCTTGCTGAATCGAAGTTTTCTACTCGCGCCACAGCCTGGACTGGCTCTGAACGCACTTCAGCTGGAACTCGGTCAGTAGTGCCTCGACCCGAAGTTCTTTCCAGATACTCTAGTCTCAAAGCAAGTATAGCCTTGCAAGTATCAGTTGCATGGCTTCGGTTTTCACCATGAATACAGCAGAAAAGGGTCTGGCCTTTGCCAGCCGGTTTCCCTGGTGGCCTCCAGCCACTGGCCTTGTTCCCCGAAGGTTGCGGAGCTCTTTGGGAAAACTTTTGCGGAGGTGCAATGTTCAGAACTTTTGAACGAGGATGCTTTTGCCCCCTTCTCCTATCATGCTGAGCTTCGAAGACAGGTTCCTGCGGCTGTGCCGAGGTTTTCACTTCCAATTTTACTTCCTGCAGTATGGACGGAGTAGATGCAGTTCTCCGAAGCCAACCCTCTTCTGACCTTGCATATTCTTCAAAATAGGACATCAGCTGAGAAGCAGAAGATATGCTTTTCCGGTGAAGTTTATCAAGTAGGCCTGGATGAATGACTCCCTCTCGAGCTGCGTCAACTACCGAAGATGTAGTTAACCCTCGAATTTGCGACTTCGTATGAGCGAAGCGCTTGAAGTATTGTCTCAATGTCTCTCCAGGGAGCTGCTTCACTTGGAAAAGACTTCCCGTTGACATTGGGGGCACGAAGGTGCCCTGGAAGTTACTCACGAACTTTTTCTTCAATTGCCCCCATGAACTGATTGATCCTGGTTTTAAAGACCAGAACCATCGCAAAGCTACTCCTTGAAGAGCCAGGGGGAAACATTTTGTCATGGTGTCCCGCACTCCTCCACTGGCTTCAATTGCCAAAGCATAAGATCAGACAAATTCTCCAGGATCTTCATCTCTGGCATACTTGCAAAGCTTCGAAGTCTTAAACTTCGGGTCGAAGCGAACTTTTTGCAGTTCAGGATGCAGCGGAGACTCGGTATCAAAGGAGGCGTTCTCCGGGGCTTCAGGATAGATAGGTTCGTCGTCTTCAGGCACTTCAGGAATAACTGGGATGGCTTGAGAGCGAAGCCTATTTGCAGCTTCTTGCTGCCATCTCGCTACTTCGGTTTGGAGACTAGCCATTTGAGCGGCCATATCACCAAGATTGTCTTCATCTCCTCCGGAAGGATCTTCCGGGTCTTGAGAATTGTAAGGATCAGTTCGGAGTGGAACTTGAGGTGGAAGAGGAACTCCGGGTGGCCGAAGTATAGATGGAGTTGGTGGAGGAACTCCGTATGCTCGAGGAATGGGAATCCCTTCCGGAGTTTGAGGTGGAGGAAACATCGAAGGTCCTCCGACCTCAACTGTGTCTGGAGATATCACTCCGGAGGTCCGAGGGGACCTCTGAACAGGGTTACCAGTTGCGCTCCGCTTAGGAGGCATGGTGTAAGAAGTTGGTAGAGAACGAAGTTTCTTGGACTAAGTTCCCCACGGATGGCGCCAACTGTTGGCGTAAAAGATTACGCTAACAGGTTTTTGAAAATTAGCAACTAACAAACGAAGTGTTTGCGAAGGAAACTATTCCAAGCCTCCGAAAGGATAATAACTTAGAATAGTTCGAAAGTGTGTATTGAATAACTTGTATTCGGTCCTCATTATAGGGTAAAACAGGGGGTATTTATAGGCCCAAACATTAAGGAAAAGACCTTTTTACCCCTCTATTACAACCGACATAGTGGAAACTATTCGGTACTCTTAATAGGGCTAAAATGGTAAAAGACTAATCTAGTTAGAAAGAAGATAAGTCTTCCATCTTAGCTAGCAAAGAGGTTCCTGGAAGAGTCTATGTTCGAAGATGTACTCCGAACTAGAGCCCGTCATCATACTTCGAACTTGACTGGATGCATCTCCGAAATTATATATCGGACATCTTCATCTTAATCACCAGTCTTTATCTTGTTGCTGCGATAATCTTGAAGATGGAATATTTTCCCCCAACACCTTCGAAGCGGCAAAAGCTAAGAGAATGTGAATGGACTCAAGACGGGCAACAGGGGCGAAAGTTTCTTCAAAATCAATACTCTCTTTCTGGCAAAAACCCTGGGCAACAAGTCGAGCTTTGTTGCGCACCACAACCCCATCTTCACCTTGCTTGTTCTTGAACACCCACTTGGTGCCTATGGGGTTGCATCCGGGTGGCAGCTCAACCAGTGTCAAAACCCGATTGCGGACAAAATTCTCAAACTCTTCTTGCATAGCATTAATCCAATTCAAATCAGAAAGAGCATGAGAAACGTATCTGGGCTCAAAAGATGCAACAAAAGCAGATTCAGCAAACACAGCAAGAGAGTCAACAGATGAACGCAAAGTCCTTTCAGACAAATCACCGATGATGAGCTCTGATGGGTGATCACACTGAACTGCTCGGGATCCCTGGTGATCTAAAGTCACCTCACCGGAGTCAGCAGCTGGCACCTCTGGACTCGACTAAGGGGGCTCGATCGAAGTGGAAGAAGTGATCAGAGGTTCGCCCTCGTCCTCAGTCAAAGTCTCAGAAGGTGTGGGTTCTGCAGGCTGTACAGAAGGCCCACCCTCATCAGCAGCTGGAGTGTCATCATCTTCTTCGAAGATGGACTCTCCGAGCTCACCATCTCCAGAGGGCTCAAAGGAAGGAGTTAAAGAAGGCAAGGACTCATCAAAAGAAACCTCACAAGTCTCGACAAGCAGCTGGGAGTCGAGATTCCAAACACGAAAACCTCGAGAATGCAAAGCATAGGCAAGAAAAACTCCATCCCAGCAACGAGACTCAAATTTGTCCAAATGCCCTCCCTTCTTGAGCACAAAGCACTTGCAGCCAAACGCTCGCAAGTGGATCACCTTGGGCTGTCTGCCAAACCGCAACTCGTATGAAGTCTTACCTATGTAAGCTCTAAGAAAAATGCGGTTTGCCAGATAGCAATCTGTGTTCATGGCTTCAGCCCAAAAATGCCTAGGAGTCATGTGCTCATCGAGCATCGTCTTGGTCATCTCGACTAGCATGCGGTTCTTTCATTCCACAACGCCGTTCTGTGGGGGAGTGTAAGGAGTAGAAAACTGATGGTCAAGACCCTGATCACTACAGAAGCTGACGAACTGAGAGTTCTTGAACTCAGAGCCATTGTCAGAGCGAATTGCTCTCATCCGACCATTGTTCTCATTCTTCAGCTTCAAAATCAGGTCATGAACAAAATGAAAAGTCTCATCCTTAGACTCCAAAAATAAAACCCATGAAAATTGAGAAAAATCGTCAACAATCACAAGCGCGTACCACTTCCCACCGACTGAGCGTACCCGAGATGGACCAACAGTGTCCATGTGTAATAGCTCTCCCAGGTACGAAATCATCACCTGAGTCACAAGTGAGTGAGAAGCGGCAACCATTTTCCCGTGACGACGGAGATGGCAAACTAGTTCCTTCTCCATTTTAAGCTTGGGCAATCCTCGGATGAGGTCCATAGAGCTCAACCTGACTAGCAGATCAAAACTCAAATGACCTAACCTCCTATGCCACTTCCAGAGCTCAGAGGAGGATCAAACAATCAAACAGCGAGAAGGGCCAAAAGAACTAGAGAAGTCAATCCGAAAAACCTTACCAAAGACCCTCTAGAATCAATCACAGAAGAACTGCCCTTCTTAAAACGGACCTCCAAACCATCCTCAAGAAGTTGCGAAACAGAAATCAAATTGACGTTCAAATTTCCTACCAAAGAAACATTTTTCAAAGAGAAATGGTCAGAGATGCGAATTGAGCCAATAAAGTTTACCTTCCCTTGACCACTATTCCCAAAGGTGATGTATTCCTTGGAGCTCGGGGGAGAGAGACTGGAGAACCATCTGTGATGTTCCGTCATGTGGCGAGAGCATCCTGAGTCCATGATCCAAACGTCCTCTAGTCCCCGATCCTGCACAATCAGTGGTTGTAAGGGGGAGCAAATGGTCTGGCACCAGGTTTAGGAAAAGAGCTAAACCAATGTCGAGCCATCTGCTCAAAAGACGGAAAGCGAAAACCATCAGAAGAATTTGGACCAAAGCGCGACTCAAAGCGCGGTCCTCTGTTCTGCCTAAAACCTCGGCCACGAGGTCCAGGACCGTAGCCAAAACAGCCTGGAGCTCTGCCGGAACGAATACCACCAACTGGAGCATGGGCATGAGGGTCGTCTCCTCTACCACCACCTACATGACACGGCCTAGCCTCCAGCCTCTCCCCGCGTCGAGGAACACGCAGTCTACCACCCTGCTGGTAGAACTGCTCTTGACCACCACGAGCTCTTTGTGCTCTCTCAACCCGCTTCCTCCTGAAGCAAAACTCCGCAAGATGCCCGTCTTTCTGACAATACTCACAATGATAGGTGGGCTTCTTGGGATGTGGTTGAGGCTTGGTATTCTTAGGCTTACTGGTGTTTGGTGTAGTCTTCTTGGTGTGAGAGGGTCCAGGAAGAGAGTCAAGAGAAGTGTGGAGGTGTTTGGGCTTTGGAACCCAGATGGGCTTCTTGGGTAGAGCTTTGGGCTGTTCTTGGAACACTCCATCCTTGGGATGATTAGCTTGGAAAGACTCAGTGGAGTGAGTCTTGGGGTATCTCTGCTCAGGAGTCATTTTACTCCACTCCACTGCCCGGCTAATGGCACTCTCAAAGTCAGCCTTGGTGTAGGTGTAGCCTACACCAAACCCATCCTGCCTCTTAAACTGCTGGATCATCATGTCGAGTTGTGTCTCTCTGGCACTGATCCAACTTAGGATTGAACGGAGGTAAAAGTTTTCATTCTGGGCATCAGCTAGCTCCTCTCTCAAGGAAGCTAGTACCTCCACCTGAGACAAGCAGGTCTCACACTCTCTATCTACTTGGATAGACTTTTCGGCTTTCAGCTTAATCAACTCCAGTCTAAGAGACAAGCAGTTCTCACAGATAGTGAGTGAAACTGACTGTGTCTCAAGCTCTAGCCTAGTCTGCGCTAGCTCAGCTCTCACTCTCTCCAAATTACCCAAATGCTCATCGCCCTTGGCTTTCAGTTCAGCTAAACTAGCTAGATGGGATGGGCAATCAGCACAGGGCACGACGATAGTGGCATGAGCATCTTTCAGCTCCAGCTGAGCGCTCTCAAGCTCAGTGGCCAAAGCATCCCTCTCATCAACCCTTTCTGTGTACCTGGACTTCAGAGTCGACAGGTCACATAGAAGCACCTCACACTTTGGACACTCACTGCTATCACCCAAGCAAGGGGAAGAAGATAGACTCTCAATTCTGCCGTTGGCCACGGAAAGCTCACTCTCCAATTCATCTATCCTTTTCTTAGCCCCTCTAAGCAGTTTTTCCTGATATTTTAACTCCTGACGATTACTTTCAAGTAAATCAACAATTTCTCGTTCGTAAGATGATACCTTTTCATTATCATCGTCGTCGGAGTCATCGGAGGAGCCCTTCTCTTCCTTATCCCCAAGAGCCATTGAGCAGAAGCTCTTGCGGGATCTTCGGCGTTGATGTGAGCGGCTCTTCAGTTTGTCCCCGAAAGCCATGAAGCAAAGGCCCGCCGGATCGTCCTTGTCCTTCCCCTTCCTGATAACAATCTCCTCATCGCTTGAGCTCGATGATGAGGAAGAAGACGTGGACCGCTTGGAGTAGCTCTTCTCCATCTCGGCGAAGAAGGCCTTGTCGTGCTTCTTATTCTCACGCCGGTAGTCCTTCAGGGCCTTTCTAAAGAATCTGGTCTTTGGCTTGCCCTTGGTGAAGGAGGAGTTGTCGTGCTTACCGGAGTCATGGAAGCCACCCCCGGTGCCCTTCTTTTGACCATTGCGCTTGGGGTAGTCGGCGATGAAGTGTCCTGGGTCACCACACTCAAAGCACCCGGATTTCTTGCCATGTCTTTTGAACATTCTCTTGTCATAAACACGACGCACCCGGTTGTTAAAAAGACACATGTCATCATCTCCTAATGACTCAAGCTGGTCCTCAGTGATAGACAACAAAGAGAACCCAGCACGACTCACAGAGGAGGGTCAGTAGAAGGTGTAGCAAGGGCCAGGGTCTTTGATCCAGAGCTAGTGAGATTTGATCTCAACTGGGTATCAACCTCAGTGGCCTTCAGCTTGCTAAACAACTCAGAAATGGTCAAGGTATCACAAGATGTGCTCTCAATGATAGAGGATACCTTGATCTCCCAGATCTTAGGGTCCAAGGTATGGATAACCTTGAGCGCCTGCTCATGATCTGAGACTAACTGAACACCCTCAGCCTTGTTGTCCCGAAGCTTGTTTATGATCGATTGAAAGCGACCAAACAACGCTTCAACAGATTCACCCGGCTTCTGTGTGAAATTCTCATATTCACGCCGGCTGTCCCCTCATGGTGTGCCTAAAGGGTAGCCCAGATCTCTCTCGTAGTAGAGAGATGGCTCACACGCTCAAATTCAGTGGGACCTAAACCAGAAAACAAAATATTCACCGCTTTGTTGTTGTTCTGATGCTGGGAGATAATATCTGGAGAATTACGCTCAGCAACAGGCAACACTATGAAAGTAGCGTGAATACAAATGTCCCAGATGTCCGAGCTTTGGCTCATGAGATAGGCTCGCATGCGATTCTTCCAATAATTATAGCCATAAGCTTCTAAGGATGGGACCTTTCCAGGAGATGTCATGATCACTACTGGGTTTTAAAACCAGTTAAGGTAGGGAAAAACCCTAACCAGGCTTTGATACCACTTGTAGGACCGAAAGTAGCGACCAGAGGGGGGGTGAATGGGTGCCTAAAAAATTCTTTCGAATCAATGGCCTGCTCCCAATACCCAACGCACCTCAACAAACTTATCAAAGAAAGGTGAATAGATAAACAGAGCCTCAAAGGATCTAGCCTAACAACAACCGGTGTCCTAATCGAAAAGACACCAACACAGTGCTAGAAGGCAGAATAACTAAGCAATCAACACATGGGCAGATCAAGGATCATAGAAATAAATCACCACAGCAATTAATCTGAGTGCACGTAAAAAGAGATGAGAGATTATGTTGGACCGAAAACGGTGACCAGAGGGGGGGTGAATGGGAGCTTTTAAAATTTCGGGCTAAAAACAGCCTTCGGTTTTAATCCTGTCTTCTGCGGAACAGGCTTCGAACACTACCTTCGAAGGTCTGGTTCGGAGGTACTTCGACAGCTCCGAACACAGGCTTCGCAGGAGCAAAAGTTCGAAGCCAAGAAGACTTCGCTCCACTAACAACCCTCGAAAATCTACTCTGCTAAGTCAGTGCAGGCTCCGCACACAGGGTGCTTCGAGCAGGCTTCGCACTTCACCCTTCGCAAGAGTGGACACCCTACTGAGGACTTCGACCAAGTACTTGGCGGCAGCAACTGGTGCTGGGCTTCGTACACGAAGGTCTAAACGCACACAAACGGACTTCGCTAAGGGCTTCGACACAAGAAGCTAAACGGGCTTCGATCAGGGCTTCGCTAGTAAGCTGTGAGGTCTAGCCTCAAGTTACACAGAGCGACAGCACGCTGAAAAACACACTTCGCACAAAAACAACCTTCGCCTAGACAGGCTTCGGTGCACTATAACTAGCAAGGTATGTAACGCGAGCTCAAGCAAAAAGCACAAAGAAGCAGGGCTTCGCCGCTTGAACAAGGAACACAATAAAATGAACTCTGGATGAATACAGTGAGGTATGTGGCTACAGGAGCTCAACAGTAAATGCTCAAAGTGTTAAATGTTACCTACCGAGCCCCCATATTTATAGCCCACAGTTCACCCAAAGGAAATGACTACACTACCCCTAGGGTTTACATTGATTTTGTCTCTACAGAACAGAGGGGTACAAAAGGTAGTTCAACTTTATTCTGGAGGCTTCTCTGTCAGCTTTGCAGAGGGGACAGCGTCAGCTTTTTGCAGAGCAGACAGTGTCAGCCTTTGCAGTCTTTGACCTTCTGCAGCCTCCCTTCGCACGCGAGGGTGCGGTAGCTTCGGCGAGAAACCTTGAGCCTGGTGGCCTTCGCTTCGCCGAAGATAGCCTCTGATACAGTGACGGTTTTGAGCCGAAGCAGTCAAAGCCCTTGGGCCTTCGCACCAACACCTCCGGAGTGGACCACCACGGCTTCGCAGCTTCACCCAGCTCGAACTCCGTCAGTCCGTGTACCGAAGCCATGCAGGCCGAAGAACCACAAGACAACCTTGCTCTGGAGCTAGCCTCGCTCCGAAGCCTTCCTCACTCCGAAGCCCCACCTTCGGAGTACCACCCTTCGAAGTCCCTCCTTCGTCCAAGGCCTCCGCATGAAGCATTCCATGAGCACTTCGTCGCAGTGTCTCTCCCCGAGCACACTCCTCGACGAGCCTCACCCGGACCATGCCTTCGTTGCACCTTGACTTATGAGACCTTTGTCGGGCACCTTCGAGTGTCTCCCTCCGGAGCACACTTCGAACTCCTTGCCTCCGCAGAGGACTTGAACCATCCAACTCCGAAGTCACTCCTCCCGGAGTACCTTCGAAGTGCCTCACCTCCGAGGACTTTGTCTCGGAGTACCTTCACCCGGAGCCACGCTCCGCACTCTCTGACTTCACCTGGCACGCCTCGACCCGAGGACCGACCCGGACCACCCTCGCAGCCACCGTGACGGAGCTCCCCGCTCCCCTGGCATCAAGCCTCCCGCTTGACCCAGGTTCACCTGCTACGAACCTCGTCTGTCGCCTCCGAAGTCCCTGCGCACCACAGACAAGCAGACAAGTGTATCCAGTACTCCGGAGACCTCTCCGGGTTAGCAACCTCCGGTACACACTCCGGTGTACCGCCCAAAGTACCGAAGCCATCGGTACGAACCCAGTCATCGTGTACTGTCGGACCCCTCCGACAAGCACACTCCGCTGCAACAGCTGCAGCAAGCAAACCACCGAACACACTTCGGTGAGACCACCTCCGAACACCCTTCGGAGGTCCAACCTCCGAAACCCCTCCGGAGGTACCCTCCTCCGAACACCTTCGGAGGTACAACCTCCGAACACCCTTCGGAGGTACCCCTTCAAACAGAGGTTAAAATCCTGTCAATCACTCATCACAAAACACCGAAACCAACCCTTGGTTTCTCAATCTCCCCCTTGATGAGTGCATTGACAACCAAATCCAAGTTCAAGAAAATTTGAAAATTTTCAGCACACAAGTAACCATAAAAACTCAGAAAAGAGCCAAATCATGTCACTTGACAGAAGAATTTTCCTCCCCCTTTCTCAAAAGAGTAAAAAGCCCCTTCGGCAATAAAAACTCCCCCTGAGTTAAGTTTCCCCCTTTTTTGGCAACAAAGAACCTTCTCCCCCTTGGGAAATTATACCCCTTGCGGCCGAGAACGAAGCAAGTCTCTCCCCCTTGAGGAATTTCTCCCCCTTTGGCAATGCAAGCATCAAGGAGCATGTAAAAGATGCAAAGCTTCGAAATGAGCAGAAGTGCAAAGACATATGAAGCAAAAATATGCCAACAATAATGCCAATGATCATGGGCTCAAATCAAATTAATATTCTCTAAAAGCATGATGAAGCATGTGATTTGATCATTTTTGAAATAAAAGCATCACCACTTAGTCAAGGAAACCAGACAAGTAAGAGCAAGGACTGTGCAAAGCTAGTCAATTTCTACTCTAGACAGACAAGTCCAGTTCAAATGGAGCATGAAAAGCAAACTTGATAATCAATAAATTTTCGTTGTTCTTTTCTTAGTGCGAGGGGTTATTTGTTTGTCCACCTTATACTTTCCAATCCGGCCAAGCCTAGGCATGAAAGCCATAAGAAGCTTAAGGCAAAGATTTTGGTATACACTACACTATTCCAGTTCAGACCAATGTGCAATGGTAAGCAGTCTAGAATAGGGTAGTGCGACAAACAAACCCACCTGGATCTTTTCACTTAAAGCATGCAAATCATGGAATTTTTGATTATAACTAAGTGTACCAATCGTTTGGCTTTTTATGAATATCCATGAAAATGTAGAACAATTTTTCAAGTTGCAATTTTTAGCATCCAATGAACAGTGTCTCGCTGTCAAGCAGATAAAAGATAGCTAAAGCAGTCCTGCCTAAACATGCTAGATTCAAGACTAAGCAGTGAGCACGATTTGACTTTGAAAAGAAAACATCATGCACATGAATGTTCCAGATGAATTAAAAAGAGCTGAGCTGTCATGATTTCATGAATTATAAGCAGGCATATAAGTGCAAAAGATGTAACTGCAATTTCAACACAATTAGTAAAGGCACATCCATCTAAAACAGCTCCCCCTCACAAAATGCCGTAAGGGTGACAAATGCCAAGTTCCCCACGCAAGTAAGCAAACCGAGAAGCATCGAGGGGTTTTGTAAAAATGTCGGCAAGCTGGTGTTGGGTATCAACATATTGAAGTTCAATATCACCCTTCTCATTGTGATCTCTGAGAAAATGATATCTCACATCAATGTGTTTGGTTCTGGAGTGCTGAACCGGGTTGTTTGCAATACAAATAGCACTAGTGTTATCACAGAAAAGTGGAACACTCTTATATTCTAACCCGAAATCTCGCAAAGTGGAAGTTATCCACAAAATCTGAGAGCAACAGCTAGCTGCAGCAACATATTCGGCCTCAGCCGTCGATTGTGCAACACTAGACTGTTTGCGGGAAGACCAGCAAACCAGTGAAGTACCCAGAAAATGACAAGTACCAGAGGTACTCTTCCTATCAATTCTACACCCAGCAAAATCCGCATCGGAATAACCTCGAAGACATAAAGATGAAGACGTTGAATACCATATGCCAAATTCAAGGGTGTGTTTGAGATACCTTAAGATGTGCTTAACCGCTTGGCGGTGCGAAGCTCGTGGTGAAGCCTGAAAACGAGCGCACAGACACACTGCGAAGTGTATGTCCGGCCTCGTGGCAGTCAAGTAGAGAAGGGAGCCGATCATGCTTCGGAACTCCTTCTGATCTACGGCTTCTCCATCTTCGTCAGGGTCCAATGCTACAGATGTAGCCATTGGAGTGGCGAGGGGCTTCGCATCGGACATGTCGATCTTTTTGAGCAGGTCCTTGGTGTACTTTGTCTGGTGGACGAAAGTACCTTGTTTGCTTTGCTTGATTTGCAAACCAAGGAAAAAGGTGAGTTCACCCATCATTGACATTTCAAACTCCCTGCTCATGGTATCTGCAAACTCGGCAACCAAAGCATGAGAAGAGCCACCAAAGATTATATCATCCACATAAATCTGAACTAGGAGGAAATCTTTGCCATGCTTGAGAGTAAACAAAGTTTTATCAACCGAGCCCATCAAATACCCTCGCTCAAGCAGAAAAGACTTAAGTCTATCATACCAAGCCCGAGGGGCCTGCTTGAGTCCATAAAGAGCCTTATGAAGTTTAAGGACTTTATGTGGGTACTTGGGGTTTTCAAAACCAGGGGGTTGTTTTACATAAACATCTTCACCTATGAAGCCATTAAGAAAAGCACTTTTGACATCCATTTGGTAGAGTTTGAATCCCCGGGATGTCGCAAAGGCAAGCAAAATCCTAATGGCCTCAAGGCGAGCAACAGGTGCAAAAGTTTCAGTAAAATCAATCCCTTCTAGTTGAGAAAAGCCCTGAGCTACAAGTCTAGCCTTGTTTCTAACTATAGTCCCATCCTCCCCTTGTTTGTTTTTGAAAATCCATTTTTTTTCCAATGAAATGAACATTTGGTGGAGGATCAACTAAAGTCCAGACTTGGTTTCTCTCAAAATTTTCAAGTTCCTCATGCATGGCATTGATCCAACTAGAATCAGAAAGTGCATGACTAACATCTAAGGGCTCGAAAGAAGCAACAAAAGCAGCATTAGTGAAATGGGCATGTGAGCGAGTTACCCTTTGATCAAGCTCACCAATGATCTGCTCGGGAGGGTGCATCCTTTGAACATGATGTGGAGCCTCGCGGCGGGATGCAGTCTCCCCCTCAACTTGTGCGTTGGAGTGGTCCAAGATGACCGATGTCGAGGTAGTCGCTTCGGGACCTTGTGCTGAAGTAGTTGAAGCGGGGTCAGCTTCGGGGGTTGACGTCGAGGGTAGTAGGGGTTCATCCTCGAATTCTCCGGGATCTTCTTCTTCGAATAAGGTCTGTTCCATGTCGTGTTCATTTGCCTGTTCAAAAGCAGAACTAACAGAGGGGGTTGATTCATCAAAAGTCACATCACATGACTCGATGACAGTGTTAGTCTCTAAATTATAAACACGATAAGAATGACTATGAGTAGTGTAACCCAAAAAGATCCCGTCAGAAGATCGCGACTCAAATTTATCCAAATTACCACGTTTCAGGATAAAGCATCGACAGCCAAAAACTCGAAGATGAGTAACCTTGGGCTGTCTCCCAAAACGCAGCTCATAAGATGTCAAATTTAAAATTGAGCGCAAGAAGATTCGGTTCGAGATGTAACAAGCAGTGTTCATGGCCTTAGCCCAGAATTTTCTAGGAGTCCTATGCTCATCAAGCATCGTCCTAGCCATCTCAACCAAAGTGCGGTTCTTCCTCTCAACAACACCGTTTTGTTGAGGAACCCGCGGAGCAGAGAATTGATGTTCTATGCCATGCTCCAAGCAAAAGTCAACAAAGAGACTATTTTTGAACTCGGTGCCATTATCACTTCGAATGAATTTCAATGCACCAGGGAGTTCAGTAAAAAGTCTCAAAGCCAAGCTCCGAAAGTGTGAAAACACTTCATCCTTGCTGGCAAGAAAGAAGACCCAAGAGTAGCGAGAGAAATCGTCGACAATAACTAATACATACCACTTGCCGCCTAAAGAACTAACCCGAGAAGGACCTACAGTGTCCATGTGGAGAAGTTCTCCGGGCTGTTCAGTCATCACTATGATGACTGGCGAATGCGAAGCGGCAATCATTTTTCCATGTCGACACGGAGCGCATACTAAATTCTTCTCAAACTTGAGCTTGGGCAATCCTCGGATCAGGCCTAGGGCGCTCAGACGAGCGAGCAACTCAAAGCTCATATGCCCTAGTCTCCTATGCCACTTCCAAAGCTCAGAAGTCGAATGTGCAACAAGACAATGAGAAGAACCAGATGACTTTGAAAAATCAGCTCCAAAAACTCTCCCAACTCTAAAGATCTTACACACCACAACGCCATCAGAATTGAGCACTTGCGAAGTATCGCGATGGAATCGCACTTCGAAGCCGTCATCAAGCAACTGAGATACAGACAGCAAATTGTATCCCAGGTTTTCAACCAAAGCAACATCTTTGAGAGTGAAATTCGAGTTAATTCTTACCACACCTTTACCTTTCACTCTACTCCTTCGATTGTTTCCGAAGGTGATATGTTCCCTTTGCTTAGTTGTGGTGAGGCTGGAGAACCAAGCTGCATCTCCGGTCATGTGGCGCGAACAACCGGAGTCCATGATCCACGTGCCCTCCAAGCCTCGATCTGTCGCCTACACACGATAAGAATATCTCGATCGCTCAGTGCTGGGGCGAGTGAAATAATGACGAGGCATTCAGCACTGAGTGACACGAGTAGTAGGCGCAGTAAAAGTAGACGGTCTACGCACAGGAAAATCGAAATGATGCAAAGTGCGAGGTCTACCTACATGCTGTGATCGAACAACATGTCGAGGTCTCCTACTCTGACGAGTTACAAAGCTACTCGCCCGGGGTCTACCACCATATGGAACATGGTGAACACCTCGAGGAGCAAAACCTCTCCGAGAAGCACGAGGAGCCTCAAAAGCGGGACGATAGTACAACTCAGACTCATGCATACCTAAAGATGGGTAATGCATGTCCTGGTAACTCATCGCCTGAGAGCGTCGCTCATCCTTGATGCGACGAAAACAGAACCCAACCAAATGACCCGCCCGCTGACAATAGGAACAATGAAACACTCTCCTGGGGGCATTCTCATGGGTCACAGGAGCAACTCTCACAGGCTCCTTGGGTTTTCTCTGAGTGGTTTTCTTGGGAGGATTTTTCTTGGCAGGAGGAGTGGTTTTCTTTTGATCTCGGGTAGGTTTCTTGGCTGGTGGGGTGTCTAACAGAGCTCTTTCTTTCTCTAAGGTAGTGGGAGAGGTAAAAACAGTTTTGGTCTTAATGTCTGAAGAAATCCTCTCAAAACCCAAACCTAGAGCTACCCCTGCTCTATCAGCACACAACTTGGTCTTGGCCAAGAGCAAATCCATCCTACCCTTTCCCTCAGTGCATTTATTAACCACAGAAAGAAGGTATTCATTTTCAGACATGAGGTTTTCAGCTCGCTCTCTAACAGTGCCTCGCTGGTCCTTAAGGGTGATGCAAGTGTCACAAACAGGTTGCACATCCTTAGAACTACCGGCCCTCTCCAATCTAGCCTCCAAATCATGAACATGCTTATCACGTAAATTAATGCTCTCGCGTAATAAAGAACAGTTCATGCAATCAATAACATCATGAGGTCTAGAATCCACCTCCAAAAGCTGCTTCTGTGCAGTCTCAAGCTCAGAAAGAGTTTGAGCATGAACAGAACGCAACTGAGCAAGTTCACTCATTACAACATAACAGGACTCACATTCAGCATCATCAAATTTAGACTTAAGCATGGCATATTCAGTAGAAATGGTTTCTAGCCTAAGTCTAAGGTCTTTTCTTTCTCTAGCGGCTTGCACAAGTAATCTATCCTGACCAAGAACTACTTCATTTAGCTCATCTAATTTAATTAGTAGCTGGTCAGATGATAGTGTTACCTCAGATGAGTCAAGCTCATCGCCGCTGTGATCGCTGTCGGCCATGAAGCAAAGGCCGGTGAAGTCTCGTCCCTTCTTGTCCTTCTTGTCCTCCTTCCTTGGGGACTCCTCCTCAGAGCTCGACTCCTCAGTTGAGGACGTGTCGATGTCGCTGAGAGCAGCAACAAATGCTCTGGAAGCGGTCTTGGCTACTTTCTTAGCCATTTTGCCGCGCTTGCCCTTCACAAAGGGTTTCCTCTCCTTCTTGTGGTATTTGGGGCGCTCACTCTCATCTCTCTTCTTGAGCTTGGGGCAATTGGCCTTAATATGAGAGGTGTCGCCACATTCATAGCAACCACTAAAACCACTTCTTCTCTGATCCCGTCTCTCATGATGAAAGCGGGTGAACCTCCGGGCAATGAGAGCAAGCTCATCATCATCTAGAGTGTCCACCTGCTCCTTTGTGACGGAGACCAGGGAGGACAAAGCAAAACCATCTGCAAGAACACAAGTGCCAGATGTGCTTGGTTCTGCAGTGGTGCCACGGCTAGTGCTAGAAACCAATGCCAATGGCTGTGGCAAAGAGCTTCTGTGCACCGCAAGAGATGCCTTGGCAATCTCTGTGGACTTCAGCTTGCTAAAGAGTTCATCATAGGTCAAGGTGTCATAACTTGCGGACTCCTCAATGCTGGATATCTTTACTTCCCATATGCTACGGTCAAGTGCATAGAGAAGCTTGATAGCCATATCATGATCACTGTAAGCAAGCGTCCCGTTGGACCGCAAGTTACTCACTATTACATCAAAGCGAGAAAACATGGCATCTATAGATTCACCAGGTGCCTGCACAAACAGCTGATACTGTTGGTTGTAGGTGCTTTGGCGCCTGACCTTAATCTGTGTAGAGCCCTCATGAAAAACAGTGAGTGTTGTCCAAATTTCTCTAGCAGTCCTAAGGTGCTGCACCCTATTGAACTCACTCCGGCTCAAACCAATGAACAGTATGTTTCTTGCCTTGGAATTGGCATTATACTGATCCTTCTCAGTCTGAGAGGTGCGAGTCTCAGGGATGGAGTATTGTGTGTCCACAATCTCCCAAATTGCATTTCCTTGGCTTAACAAGTAAGCCTCCATGCGCACCTTCCAGTATGCAAAATCTGTCCCATCGAACAGAGGAATTTTACTGCCTCTATCCATGTCGCCAATAGATCACAAAACCGGTTAAGGTCAACTGGTGATCTTAACCTGCTCTGATACCAATTGTTGGACCGGAAACGGCGACCAGAGGGGGGTGAATGGGAGCTTTTAAAATTTCGGGCTAAAAACAGCCTTCGGTTTTAATCCTGTCTTCTGCGGAACAGGCTTCGAACACTACCTTCGAAGGTCTGGTTCGGAGGTACTTCGATAGCTCCGAACACAGGCTTCGCAGGAGCAAAAGTTCGAAGCCAAGAAGACTTCGCTCCACTAACAACCCTCGAAAATCTACTCTGCTAAGTCAGTGCAGGCTCCGCACACAGGGTGCTTCGAGCAGGCTTCGCACTTCACCCTTCGCAAGAGTGGACACCCTACTGAGGACTTCGACCAAGTACTTGGCGGCAGCAACTGGTGCTGGGCTTCGTACACGAAGGTCTAAACGCACACAAACGGACTTCGCTAAGGGCTTCGACACAAGAAGCTAAACGGGCTTCGATCAGGGCTTCGCTAGTAAGCTGTGAGGTCTAGCCTCAAGTTACACAGAGCGACAGCACGCTGAAAAACACACTTCGCACAAAAACAACCTTCGCCTAGATAGACTTCGGTGCACTATAACTAGCAAGGTATGTAACGCGAGCTCAAGCAAAAAGCACAAAGAAGCAGGGCTTCGCCGCTTGAACAAAGAACACAATAAAATGAACTCTGGATGAATACAGCGAGGTATGTGGCTACAGGAGCTCAACAGTAAATGCTCAAACTGTTAAATGTTACCTACCGAGCCCCCATATTTATAGCCCACAGTTCACCCAAAGGAAATGACTACACTACCCCTAGGGTTTACATTGATTTTGTCTCTATAGAACAGAGGGGTACAAAAGGTAGTCCAACTTTATTCTGGAGGCTTCTCTGTCAGCTTTGCAGAGGGGACAGCGTCAGCTTTTTGCAGAGCAGACAGTGTTAGCCTTTGCAGTCTTTGACCTTCTGCAGCCTCCCTTCGCACGCGAGGGTGCGGTAGCTTCGGCGAGAAGCCTTGAGCCTGGTGGCCTTCGCTTCGCCGAAGATAGCCTCCGATACAGTGATGGTTTTGAGCCGAAGCCATCAAAGCCCTTGGGCCTTCGCACCAACACCTCCGGAGTGGACCACCACGGCTTCGCAGCTTCACCCAGCTCGAACTCCGTCAGTCCGTGTACCGAAGCCATGCAGGCCGAAGCACCACAAGACAACCTTGCTCTGGAGCTAGCCTCGCTCCGAAGCCTTCCTCACTCCGAAGCCCCACCTTCGGAGTACCACCCTTCGAAGTCCCTCCTTCGTCCAAGGCCTCCGCATGAAGCATTCCATGAGCACTTCGTCGCAGTGTCTCTCCCCGAGCACACTCCTCGACGAGCCTCACCCGGACCATGCCTTCATTGCACCTCGACTTATGAGACCTTTGTCGGGCACCTTCGAGTGTCTCCCTCCGGAGCACACTTCGAACTCCTTGCCTCCGCAGAGGACTTGAACCATCCAACTCCGAAGTCACTCCTCCCGGAGTACCTTCGAAGTGCCTCACCTCCGAGGACTTTGTCTCGGAGTACCTTCACCCGGAGCCACGCTCCGCACTCTCTGCCTTCACCTGGCATGCCTCGACCCGAGGACCGACCCGGACCACCCTCGCAGCCACCGTGACGGAGCTCCCCACTCCCCTGGCATCAAGCCTCCCGCTTGACCCAGGTTCACCTGCTACGAACCTCGTCTGTCGCCTCCGAAGTCCCTGCGCACCACAGACAAGCAGACAAGTGTATCCAGTACTCTGGAGACCTCTCCGGGTTAGCAACCTCCGGTACACACTCCGGTGTACCGCCCAAAGTACCGAAGCCATCGGTACGAACCCAGTCATCGTGTACTGTCGGACCCCTCCGACAAGCACACTCCGCTGCAACAGCTGCAGCAAGCAAACCACCGAACACACTTCGGTGAGACCACCTCCGAACACCCTTCGGAGGTCCAACCTCCGAAACCCCTCCAGAGGTACCCTCCTCCGAACACCTTCGGAGGTACAACCTCCGAACACCCTTCGGAGGTACCCCTTCGAACAGAGGTTAAAATCCTGTCAATCACTCATCACAAAACACCGAAACCAACCCTTGGTTTCTCATATTACTGTTCAGAATTTGTCTCCTGTTCGAAACTTGACGAAGCCTGCTTCGAAGTACGTGCGAAGCCTGATGTTGTCGAAGGTAGTCGATCGAAGCCTGCAACGTCGAAGCCTGTGGTGGTCGTGCCGAGGCCTGCTTCGAAGTAGTCGTGCCGAAGCCTGCTTCGAAGTTGACGAGCGAAGGCTAATGGAGTTGAAGCTGGTTCAGAGCAGTTGTGCGAAGGTCGTAGATGAAAACTTCGAACTCTTCGAATTCGAAGCAATACAGAAGAGAGTTCGAAGACTAGTGCAAAGCTATGAAGCAGCGAATCACGTAGATGTTGAAGCCTACTTCGAAAATGCCAGTACCGAAGCTAAAGAAAGAACACGGACTCCGAACAACCTTCGAAACCTTCGAAGCCAACTGAAACCTCTGAAATAGCACACTTCGAAAAGGTACGAACACTTCGGACAAACTAGACACAAAAGCGAAAGCAGGGACTTCGAACTCGAACAAAAACTTATTGTCCCAAACTCCGAAGCCTGTAAAAATTTGAAGCCTGCAAACTGTAGCTACGAAGCTACCTTCGCAGAAAACTTCGAGCGACAATCAACGAAGCCTGCAGACAAGCGAAGCTAGCGATTCAACACATGCCGAAGCTATTCAAAACCAGAAGCATCACAGCATCTATCCTGAGCAGGCTTCGACTCTGCTATGAAAACAACTGAAGCTTATGAGAGGGCTTTGAACAATACAACGAACAAAGCAGGAAGATATTCACACGGTGATCGAAGACCCAAATTCTAGCTTCTAGGCTAGACAACAGAATCTGTAGCAACAAAAAGCATTCACACCAAGTAGTACTTCTAGTGGGACCCACACCAGGAAGCTGCCAGAGATGACAACTCACGCCTGCTTCTAGATCTTGAGAGCTACAGGCTACTGCGCCATAGGCGACAGTACTCTGATCCAGTTCGACCAAAACACCTACTAGCTAGAGGTCTAAGACAAAAAGAAGGCTAGCTAGGCACCAGAGATTTAACAGGACAACCGTGTTCAAAACCAAGAACCAGCCAAGAAACAACGAAGGCAACCAGATTAAAATCGCTCGCACAGAGAGGAAATCGCAGGGCACACAACACGATTCAATCGGTTAGACGAGTAAAATGCTAGATGTCGATGGCTGAGCACAGGAAAATAAAACCTGAGGATGCAAACATTCCTAGGAGCACATGAAGAACGTGACGGCGGCTTGCGCAGGGAACAATGACGACGCCCACATGAACAGGAAACAAACAGGAGCAAAAACGTGGGGAAAGTGAACTCTGATTTTTAGATTAAAGTGAGTTAACCCTAACCCTAGGGATTGGGGCTCTATTTATAGGCAGCCCAATAGACTAGGAATATTCCACCAGACCCTTAGGGTTTTTTATAAACACTGAAATAAATGGAAAAGACCAAACTTCCCTTAGGATATTTTTACAGACTCGACTGACTTACTATGGGCCTAAGGACAAAATAGTAAACTCCTATTTACATATGACTTATCTGGAAGCGGAGCTTTCGTAGCGACTATGGCTTCGCCTCTAAACAGTCCGATGCGAGATCAGCGGTCGTCAGTTTTGCGCTGAAACTGACAAAGCGTCCACTGACTTTGCACCAGGTACCCGGATTGGGCCGGCCCGATTCCGTAGCTCTCTCAGCCCGGATATCACTCGCCGCCCGTGTACCTGAGTCAATCCTGGTCAACAGCCCAGTGGATCCTCTGCTACTCCTAGCCCATGTACCCGGATTGGGCCAGCCCGACTTCGCGGCCCCTCTGCCCGACAGTCGCTCGCTGCCCGTGTACCTGAGTCACACGCGGCCCAGACACATCAGGTCTTCTCTCTCTTTTTAGACCTCTTTGACTACCGTTGACAATGACTCATCACATCTGGAGCCATGAGACCCACGCTCTTCAGCATGGCTCCTCACTCACCCAGTCATACGGCGGAGGCATCGGTGGCTCTAGTGGCCTCGCCCACTGTGAGCCGAACCCGTCACCTGGAGGGGGGTTCAACCAAGTCGAAGGTATCTTGGACCACACCAGCGAAGGGTCCTGCCAGGCCGGAGGTACGTTCGGCTAGTGCGGGCCGAAGCCTCCCATCGGAGACGTCCAACACGGTGCGGGGTTCGGCCATTGGGGACCGAAGTTACAGTACGGGGGTTCGGCCATTGCGGTTCGAAATCATCGTGCGGAGTGTGTGGACCAGTCTTTCTGGCCCTTCAATGCTTGTTCAACAGTGTTGGGGGAATAAGTTTTCCCTTGAACAGGGGCCAAATGACATCAGCCTTCGGCCCGAAGCCCAACATTGTCGAAGCCTGTTCTTTTCTGGAGAAGTTGTTTCCAAGTCCCAAGGTTCACTTCGAAGCCCTCTGGAGCGAAGCCTCCGAACCCCTTCGGAGCCCTCCGGAGCGAAGCCCTCAAGATCCCTTAAGGTTTGCTAGAAGCTAAGTCTCAGGCTAACTTCAAAGTTAGCCTTCGGGCCTTGTTCGGAGTTAGCCTTTGAGCTCTGTTCGGAGTTAACCCTCGAACCCTGTTCGGAGTTAACCTTCGAGCTCCCTTCGGAGCCCCTCAGAGCCAGTCTCTGAGAACCCAGTTCAGATCCCAGTTCGGAGCCCCAGTTCGGAGCCCAGATTGGAGTATACTTCGAAGCCCACTTCGGAGTGTACTTCGAAGCCTCCCTTGCAGCCCTCGCCTGAAGAGCTCCGGCCCCTGCTCCGAACCCAGCAGATATTTACACCTCGCTACAGTGTAGAAGTCATACCAGGGGCCCCTCTGCCCCTAGTATGTCGTTTAGCTGGTCAAGAAGTGACGTTGTCTGACACGTCTCTAAAGCTGTAAAGCACTTTTGTACAGTAGCTAGATCCTTTTCCCCTTTTGCCCCTATGAGCCTAGGACTTATAGAGGGCATTTTGGTCTTTTCCTTTGGTCTGTGTGCCTATAAAAGCAGGGCCAAGCCCTTGTAACAGGATAGCTTCTCCAGGGCCATGAAACCCTGGAGTTCACTACGCTACACCGAGGCATACCATGCCAAATCCACCACAAACTGGATGTAGGGCTATTATCCCCTAGGGGAGGTCCGAACCAGTATAAATCCTTTCTCCCTCTGAGAGAACTCTTCGAGGTTCATTTTACACACTATACACACACATACAAAATCTGTGTTGTAGCTAACACAATTGCTACAATAGTTGGCGCCGTCCGTGGGGACCTTAGTCCTAAAAGCTATGTTCTCTGCCACTGTTTGCAACTCGAAGTGTGCTTGAGGGGGGAGCTTCGAAGCTTTCTTGCTTCGCGCACCCTACGGCAAGGGGCTTCGGGTGTTGTTCGAAGGTCATCTTCGCCTTCCCCCATCCTTTGCATTTCGGAGCTCACCCTCCAGCAAGGGGCTCCGCTTCATGTGTCGAAGGCCGTCAAAGCCCCAGGGGCTACGAGGCAAGCTTTCACCCACTTTACGAGGTCTGTACACTGTCCGAAGTACCACTTCGATGTACAATTTTGCAATTACTTTAGTATAAAATCGAAGCTCTGCTTCGCCTTAAATTCGAAGCCCTGCTTCGCCTTTAAAGCAAACTTTTGCTCCATATTATTGAAAAATTGAAGCCTCGCTTCGTGTTTTAAAACCGAAGCTATGCTTCGCGCTTTGAAATCGAATCCTCGTTTCCTTTTAAAGATTCGAAGCCTTGCTTCATCTTATCAAAAACCCGAAGCCTTGCTTCATCTTATCAAAAACCCGAAGCCTTGCTTCGCCTTTTTAAAATTCGAAGCCTTGCTTCACTTTACAAAATCCGGAGCATCCCTCCGAAGGCTACACAACGCCTCTAGGCCCGTAGCAATGGGCTTTGAGTCTTCCGGGCGACGGCTCGGCAAGTCCGGGATTCTAGGCTTCGGCCTGATGCATCCCCAGGTCGAAGGTGGCCCAGGGTCGCAGGTGACCCAGAGTCGAAGGTGGCTCAACCTATCGCAGGTTCGGTGAATCCACACCAAATATCCTTTTCACTACAGGATCAAGCTCAAGAAGCCTTGCTTCGTTATCTGAACACGCACCGAGGCCTCGCTTCGTGTGACGTGATCTAATCTAAAAAATTAAAGCATCTCGAAGTCATGCTTCGCTTAAAATTTAAGTGCGTTTCGGAGCTTTGCTCACGCACAACAAAATCCAAGCATGCCGAAGCATGCTTCGCTTAATTTGGCTACGCTGAAGCCTTGCTTCGCTCCAAATTAACACGTTCGAAGCCCAAAAAGAGGCCTTCGCTCGCTGTAATATAAGCATCTGAAGTCGCCAAAAAGGCGCACCCCTTCGCATTTTTAATTGCCCGCACCAGCAACGACTAAGTCCCTAGCTGCCACGAGCAAGGAGGGAAGTATGTATGCGAAGTGTGCGAATGTAATACGCAGTACGAGCGTGACAAGATAAAAACGTTCGAAGCCATCAAACAATGTGAAGCATGCAGACGAAGTATGCAAATACAATAAACTCCATTCATTGAATCATTGAATGATAATTGAGAAGTATGTTACAAATATACTTCGAAAACAAAACTACGAGTAGTTTGTATCTAAGCCTAAGAAAAAGCGAGCTCGAGGCCCCAGCCCTCGCTTGCCCTTCTTTCGGCCAGGCCCCCTCGGCTGGACAAAGCCTCATCGGAGCCTGCTCTCCCACGTCCGATTCGTCCACGCCCCGAAGCCCGCAGACCTCGTCTTCCACTTTGCAGGTCGCTCCAAGTCTGCGAAGCAGGCGGTGCCGTGTCGAAGGCAGAGAAGTCTAAGGCTTCATCGCCTGCCAAGCCCGTTCGCGAAGGTTGTACCCCCTCGCTACGTGAGTTTACTGCGAAGCAACTTAAGTCTGGCAAAGATGAAGAACTCCGATTCAACCTGATTCCCACCGCTGCTACTGCCCCACGTTCCCCGCGACAACCCACGTCAGCCTGATTCAGACGATGGTCGGCCGACGGTAGGCTAGTTTTGTAATTTTTTGATTTGGGATATCAGCTTTGATTTTTTTAAAAATATATTATTAAAAAATTTCGTCTTCCACTTGTCCTCCAGGAAAAACCCAAAATAACGGTTCATTTTAAACGTGTTTCAGCCGTCGTCCGTGGACGAGCGGATCAATCAACGGTCTCCATCGCTGGTCGGCTGCCCACTCGCAGTCGTCCGATCATCTCGCGGCTCCCCCGAACCTTCTCCGAAACAGTTGGGGATTCTTACGAAAGATCTCCATTTATTCGAAAACAATATTACTTGTATCACCTACTCCTAGATCATTTCGCAAGTGAACAGGAAGTGTTTATAAATAATATGCTTCCTAGGACTTAGGTGTAAAATAAAAAGGTGGGAAGCTTTTTAATGGGCGTTCTGTTGCGTTCCCCTTGAAATAGGAAGGGAGGGGGAGGGACGCGTTCTTCGCCTCTCACCTCTCGGGAGGCGAGGAGAGACGATTTGGGGAGGCTAATCGAGCAGGATACCCGAGAGGCGGGTTGCCTTTGATCCTCTCGCCTCCCCATCTCCTCTTCCGGATTCGAATTCGGTCGGTTAATCCGCAAGTATACTTACGGCCGCCGAGCAATCAAGCGAGGGGGGCACTGGGCACGGATCCTCCCTCCCTCGCGTGTTCTGATCTGGACGCGGTGCGATTTGGAGCCGTCCAGGTTTGGTGATTTACCGGGATTTCCTATTGTTTCATTCCCCTGTTTTGTGGTCGATTTGCGAATGACGAATGCATATGTGTATTTTCCGAAAATGAATCAGATTGCTTGTTGCCTGACTGTTTGGGTGTCGTGCCAGCATGGTGGTTGATGTTGTTAGTTTAGGTGTATTATCCAGGGCATGTGGAGGCGCAAATTTGTGCCTTTGCTGGCCTAATTACGGACTCTGATTACAATTTTGAATCGATTGGCAGAATGGTACTTTTTGTCAATATTTGTAAATGGTATATGTATTTGATACCATGGATTCAGTTTTTCCATTTTGTGTTGACGTGATAGTTTTGTTTTGATTCATTTGCCTACCAGTACAAACAGAGCTGATTTTCTAAAGCGTTTGTATGAGTTGAATTTGTTATAAGTATTCCAAATTAAAGTTCTCTTACTGATATGATAACTAAAGAAAAGCTCGATTTTTATCATAGTTTTAATCGTACTAATCATTAACTGACTACAAAGTCTCAAGTGTGAAGCTGAAGGATTACTCATATTTTAGGTCCATTTTCATTAGATGATGTGAAATTCCTTTTTATTTTCACTCTTATGTATCACCTCATTGTTAAATGCTATTTGTACAAATTCGTAGTGTAAAAGAAGCTGTATAGCTGACTTTCCTTAGCTTTGTTGAAATTTTCAGATCACAAAGTTTTCCTCGTCATATTCACAAGCTTCTCACATCTCACAAGACTCTATTGGGAATAACATTTTAATATGAAGGCTGATCGGTTAATTTTGTCCAATCTTGATCATGATTTCGGATGCCTACACAAGTATCCACCAGATTTTCCAATGTCTCACGATCTTGGGTTGAGCTTGTTTGCACATGTTGGTACATTGGTGGGGAGTTCTTTTCAACATCACAGGCAGATCTGTTCTTCAGGAAATTTGGCGGTTCAGGAAGCATTCGGTCACCTCAACAAGTTTACCAGAGCTTTCTGCTACTGGCTTTCTACAGCGTCTAATCCCAAGATTTTCCATAGGCTAATGGGTACCGCAGGTCCTAGCTCTAGAGCTTGCCAGTCACATATCAATCAAGTGAACTCCCGTGTGCAAAATTTGGCTGTATTGCAGTTTGGTTCTCTAGTAAGAGAAGAGTGTGCTCTACAGTTGCTTTTAACAAAGTTTGCAAGCGGAACACTTGGGCGACTCTGGAATGATTTTCAGCAGCAACATGCCTGCAATGTTCTTACTCTGACTGGTGTCATGGCTATCATACCACCTCTCGAAAATATGTAAGGCACACATAAATACACGTTGTTTGCACCTGTCCTGCTCTTGCTCGTGCTGTATACTTGTATCTCACTAACTGTTCATTTCATTGTATGAATCGAGAAGATCACTCAAGATGCTTGCAGAGTCGATGGCATTGGGAAATATTAATGACTATGTCCGCAGACCTATGGATCAGCCTTATCTGGAAGGAAAACGTATAAGTAGTGCTTCAGTTGCTGTGCCAAGCACAATATTTCAAGGAGATGCAATTGAACCAAAAACTGGAATCAAGTTCCCTCCATTTCTCGAAGATGATTCCAGTCCATCTACAACGGTATTTTACCTATTTTTTCAGGAAGCTTTTTGGTTAATTTGTTCTTGTTTATTATGCCGTGCAAATTGTTATCATGCAGATCCTCTGTGTGTACCTGTCCTTTAATAGGTGTGACAAACTAGTGATATTACATTCAATAGTATACTTGTATTACACGCTGGAAATGGAATCCTCTGGACTAATTTGTTTATGACAATTTAAAACTAGCTCTGGACATAGTTTTTATGTTACAAGTGTTGATTTACTATGTATACAACACACTGCATATTTGGACCATTGAATTGAGTTTATTTATTTAGTCTTCATTTTATATATAATGTCTACCCAGCTCTTGACATATCATTTCATATTTTCATCCTTAATTATTGGTGTTGATGGTCTCCATGTGATACTATTTATTGATAATTAAATCTTCAGGTCCTTGTTGGCATGGGTTTCAAAGGTGTGAAAATAATGAGGGTAAAAAATTTGGACCTCTACGCTTTTGGTTTATGTGAGTAAATACTTTTAGTACTTGTATTATGTTGTATATCTTTATGTTCAACAGCAAAACTGTTTCTCTGATGTTCCACCATTTTTAACTGATGCAATTTTGTCTATAGATCTGCAGCCAAATTCGATTTCTGAGAAGCTGGGTCCTAAGTACGCTTCTGTTCCAAACATCAAACTGAAGGATCACCCAGATTTCTATGATGATCTTCTGAGGTAGGACCTCATTTGATATATACCACCACTCCACCAGTTGTCGTCTTGTTAGAATTCCATTTTTGATTATTCCTTAGAGCTGCTTGCACATATGCTTAGCACGCATTAATGTGGTATACTGGCTGCACTTTTTTAGCCAATTAGTTGCACAAGTTTCTGGATCTCTTTGGAGTAAGATCCAAGGTGTGTAAGGGGACTGTTCATTGAACTGTATGTATATATTATTGTGCTATGTTGTTTGTGAACATCTGTGGGCACTTTTGTTCATTAAATCCTCATTGGAAATTTTGAGCTTATGAAAGTTTCCATGAATCTGCTTGTTATTAAAAGTATTTCGTAGGATCCTTCTCGTACATGTTTCTATTCTTTCTATTTTTATTATATGTACATCTGGGGATATTAAAGTTTGTATAATCAATTTCCAGGGAGAACCTTCCTATGAGAGTTAGATTGGTTGTTAACTACAATGGCCTTAGCATTGGTGCAGTGCGAGAGTAAGTAGTTTGATTTTTCATGTTTACAGGATCTGTTTGAATATTTCTTTCAAAAAAGAAATTTTAGTCTATTCAGGATTCATTGACCTTTACCATTTTGTCATTTCCAGTGTATTTGAGAAATCACTTGGCCTGCGCCTGCAGAAGGTATTTGCTGCTTCAGCCTTCAGCTTATACTGCACTTGTTTTACAAATTCTTTGGACTGACGTGGCTTCTGTATTTGTCTTCAGACGAATCCTAAGACTGATTATCATTGCTTGAAGACATTTGGTTCTTACTTCAATGAAGACATTGCTATTCCCGTGGTAAGGCTGAACACGTGTTATTGGATGGTCGTAAGTCGTAACTGTTAGATATCAGTAAACATTGTTAATATAACTGCAGGGGACAAGGATCGACTTCTGCCAAACTTCTGATGGCCAGCTAGTAACAGAAAGTAAGTACCGTAGGCCATAGCTGAATCTTCTGTATGTCTTGGGATGTGTGTTTTCCACTGTCATGTCAGCATATTTTGACAAAAAAACATTTTTCGCAGTTGATGGCAGACAAATTGGTACTGTTAAGAGCAAAGACCTTTGCAGTAAGTGTGTACTTGTCACATCATTACTTCGAATTTCATCTATATTTGCCACCTGCTTCCCTTGGATTAGTATCATAACTTGCTTTCCTTGCCTATGGCATCTTTATGGTATGATGTAGCTTCATGTTTTGTTCGTAACTAACATAAGTCGTGCTTGATGAGCAGGGGCTTTGTTCGGCATGTACATTGGCGATTCACCGATCTCGTTGGAAGCCAAAAAGGATATTGCCCAGAACGTAGCTGGGCTCATGTGTAAATGCTGAATAAACTGGAAAGGACGTATTGATGATGCAGCTAGTCGGCCGATTATTTCATTCTTCTATACAGTAAAGAGAGGGAGCACATATTCATAGGAAACTAGACGAGGATTATATTATGCATATACATTGACAGATCTGTACGAAACCTGTAAAGAAAAAAATCAAAATCGTAATGTACATATGGAAGATTAGCATCTATCTGGTGATCGAGCAGGGGCACCGTTCCTTTTTCTCTGTGGACGGGGTCAAGTTTGTAAAACATGAGGAATTCAGGATGCCTCTTCCATGAAAGATACGGAGTAATACCTTTCAAGATCTCAAATCTTGTCCATTGGGATGACAGTGACTAGCCTTGCTGACTTGTTGTGCTTGTCATGTCTATTCTGATCAATAATGAACTTTCTTTCTGATTTCAGAACCGCTCAGCTATAGTTGTAGCTGTAGTAGCCTATGTTTCTCACTTTTTTATAAATTAAATTTCTCCAACTTTTACTAAATTTATAGAAATTATATACCAACTATAATATCAAATTTACATCGTACTATATATATATTACTAGTGTATTTATTTAATATTTAAATGTTAATATATATTTATATTTAATCAAAATTAGATAAGTTTGATTTAAAAAACGTTTAAGATTTATAATATGCAATGGATAGAGTAAGATTTAATCCTACTTGTACTGTTAATATATGAATAATTTCGCGTGATTCATGCACAGAACATTTGGTCGAGTTAATTGACTGGAGATTAACTGTTTCCACTCAACTCTACTCGTCTGATCAGTGTCAAGGCAAACTATAAACCTGGCTCGAACAGTTGAATATCATCAACCAACATTAACAGGATCTCTGAATCATGTGTTAGCTACCTAAGGAGATCAGCAGATCGATCAAGAAACTGACCTACCTGGCCAGCGGCGGCTCAAGGATTTTTTATCTGGGTGTTCCTATTATATACATTAAATTTTCGTAACATTATAAACTCAATGCAAAATACGATTTTTTTTCAAAATATAACATGAATATAACATTTCTATTTCATAACATTATAAATCAACTAAAATCAACAGCTAAGTCCAAAAATTTGCAAATTACAACATAAAAAATCTCACACAATTCAAACAGAATATTATTAATGCAACTTAAATTAGAAATGACATTAATCATATTTTCCTTACTTTGCATTATTAAGTTAAAAATGTTTACAGTGTTCTCTCTTACGGGACAAGAACCTAAATAATGTCATCCAAATTATGGACAAAAACAAGTAATATTATTTTTCCATATGTAAATAAATAGTTCTAGCAACACTGTAATTTTGAAAAAAATGAAAAATGGGCTAATACATAATATTGAGCTAAAATACAAGAAATATTATTGATGCAACTTTAATTAGAAATGAGCACTGTTAAGTTAAAAATATTTACAATGTTCTTCTACTACAGAACGAGAGCCTAAATAATGTCATCCAAATTATGTACATAAACAAGTAATATTATTTTCCATATGTAAATAATTTTTCTAGCAACACTATAATTTAAAAAAAATGAAAATGAGCTAATAGATGTTATTGGGCCAAAATACAGGGTGGTCCAAATATATGAATAATTTCTCGTGATTCATGCACAGAACATTTGGTCGAGTTAATTGACTGGAGATTAACTGTTTCCACTCAACTCTACTTGTCTGATCAGTGTCAAGGCAAACTATAAACCTGGCTACCTCCGGTATATATGTACCAAATTGTTCTTCATTCGCCCTCCTCCATAAGTCTGTCTAGCACGTGTTTGATCTAGCTACCTCGTAATTAAGTACACCATTTAATCTAAGAAAGGACACTGGCATATGCATGTGCTGCATACTCGATCGTGTACACGTAAGTACCTGCTCGTACGTCGCAGCGATTAATTAACGAAATGTCATCGATCGATCACTACTGCCAGTCATTGCTTCAGCACAAGAATCTTAACTATATAAAAGCGGGGACTTACTCGTCCGTCCGCCCCCCTCCCCACCTCGATCGCGCGCCCCCCTCCCCGTGCATCGCGCGCAGCGCGACCTCCCCGCCTCAACCACGCGCCCCCCTCCCCGCGCATCGCGCGCAGCGCAACTGCCTGGACCAAGTCCGAGCGCAGAAAACAGTGCACCCCTGTTCAAAACCCAGACCCCTCCCCTCCGCTCTACCTCACTGATCTCTCCCCTCTGCTCTCTCCCTCTGCTCAGACCCTATCCTAACGCCGCTCACTGTCGTTCGCCGCCGCTCGCCCGCTCCGCCGTCGCGCCGCCGCTCACCGGGGCCGGGTCCGCCTTCGGGTAAGAGAGGAGAGGAAATCAGAGAAAAATCCGGTTTTCACCCTAACCCTAACCCTAAACTAAGAGTGGGGCTGGGGTCTCACCTTGGCTCTCGGGTCGTGGCGCCGCCGCTCGCCGGTGGCCGGGAGCCCTCCGCCGCCGCGCCGCCGCTCGCCGGGAAGAGGCCGGCGAACCCTCTCGGGACCCTCGGGTTTTGGCCGCCCGGGCTAGCTCGACGGAGCCCCGCTCACCCTCGGGTGAGCGCGGTGCTCCGACGAGCTAGCCGGTGGCGGCCGACCGCCGGTCTCCGTCGCGGGCCGCCGCCGCTGCGCGCTCGCTCCGCTGCGCGCCGCTCGCCACTCTCGCGCTCGGGACCGGGGAAGGGGGAAATGGGAACTAGGGTTTCTGGGGGCGGGCGATGGCGTTTTATACGGGCGAAAATTGCGCCTGGCCATCGGATCAGATCCGACGGCCAAGATTGATTGGGCTCAAATTGGCCCAGGCGGGGTGGCGAAAGCATGGCCCAGGGTGGCGAAAGCATGGCCCGGGCCCAGGTTACGCGCGCGGGCACGCGACGAAAACCTGGCTTGGGCCCAGGAAGGCTTCGGCCTGCTGCTTTGCGCGTTTTGGGCCAAATTTTTTGCACTGTTGGGCCGATTTCCATTTTTAATTTCCAGAATTTAAGAAATTGATTTCCTGTTTTGTTTATTCCTGGAAAATTAAGAAAAATGCTCAAAAATCAGATAAATTTAAGTTTAATACAGGATAATTTTGTAAATTTCATCACATTCAGTAGTATTATTCTGAATTTTATGAGAATTTTTTAGAGCATTTTCTATGTTGTTTTCCGATTTTATAAGACCAACGTCCTATTTCAATTGGAGAATAATTTTTTAAGTTATTAAATTCAGAGTATTTTACTGATTTTTATGCTGATTAAACATGTGCTATTTTGTTTAATAATTCCGCTGTGCAACCACTGTTTAATCATAATTTTGTTCATCCACCTTATTAAGTTTAAATTTTGTCGATTAATTGTTTTTTGTTTCTTAATGAACTATTTTTATTTCTTACAGGTTCAAGATGATTTCTCATCTAAAGAGTATTCACAGCTAACTGTAAATCCAAAGCCTACTAATGATACCACTGTTATACCTATCTAAATTTTTATGCTGTAGCATTTAGGCACATCTGGTTTATGAATCTGATATAGGATGTGCATGGTTTAAACCTGATTTATCTCTAGCTTATCTGCTTATGAGATATTCATTTCCTATGAGTAATAATACCATCATTGCAAACCTAATTACCGTGACATTCTCCAATTATTACATGAGAAACACAAAACATATATTGAATAAAAACATCAGCCAATATAAACACAAAAGAGTACAAAATCCCGTCTTGGGCCCAAGTTACTTTGGCCTGTTCATTGTACTGTGTGAGCTGTTATTTTTATAATTTCTATAATTTTATAATTGCATTTTCTTTTTTATTATTCCGTATAAAATAAGAAAAATGCCCAAAATTAAGATAAAGTAAATTTAGATGTGAGGAAACTTTTGTATGATTCATCATGTTCAGTACCACTGTTCTTAATTTTTTCAGCATTTTCATGATTTTTTTTATAATTTTCTATACATTTCATAATTGTGTTTCTGTATTTTTTGAATTTTTGGCATTTTTTCGATGAATTATCCTGTTTATTTCTTTAATATTTCCCCCTTTTTATTCTGTAAATATTTTTCCCTATTTTTATTCTTACATGTGTTTCTATTCTATTTGTCAAATAATGTGTTTATATCTGATTTGTCAAATAATTCCGCTAGATAAAACATTATAATATAGTTGAATTTCTTAGATATATTAAATGGCTGGCATGCGAAAGAGAACTTACGCCGACCGTCCAACTCGTAATGCGGTGGTACCTAGGTGAGCCTATATTACTAAAACCAACTTTCCTGCAACGATGAAAGATGTTCTAAATTTCATTTTTTTTGTTAAGGTTTATGAAATTTGACGAGATAGAGTTCGAGCACATAGGCTATCCATGGAGTACCGTCGCCAGAGTATATGTTAAGTTTCTCCCTGATGAATATGGAGAAAAACAATGATTTATTTTAATGGATATTACTGTAAGTTGCACACAAGTTGGACTAAATTTTACATAGTAGTGAACATATGAACTATTCTAAACCCTAATATTATACGTAGGGTGCTAAAATAGAAGTCATTGCATGGGAGCGGGAGGAAGTTCATAGGTTTAACATTCTCCTAAATGAAGGACAATGTTATACTATTCATTGTCTATATTTTCAACCCAATCTTGAAGAGGCATTGTACTATCAGAGCATTGCCCATGCTTATGAAGGTTCTCTTCGAAGAAATACAACAGTTGAGTCATACATTCTTCCAATCCAATTCCCTCCCTATCCAAAATATCTATTGACGTTTCATGACGCGTGGATTCGTCTGAATAAAACGTTTGTGGGTACGTACGTAAATTAAATCGGTGATGCATAGTTTCAAAAAAAAAATAGTTGTCTTACTTATAGTATGATATGATTATTTGCACAGACATAGCTGGAGTGGTTGTCTATTGGAGAAAATTGGAACGACTTGGAGGTATATATAGGGAGATAACACTGATGGACACTAGGTAATTCATAAGTTAGATACAACCACTTATATCGTCATAAACAATCACATTGTTTTTGCAAATCGAAAGCTAATGAGCATTTGATCTTTTTTAGATTGAACATGATGGTTGTTGGAATTTGGGGTGACTCCCTCACTAATCACATGTCTGAATGGATAGAAGCTCATCGTAACAACCACATTGTTTTAGGAACCATGCTTCGACTTCACAAGAAGCATAGTAATTCAGTACTAACCCATTTTATCATTCATAAAGGTATAGTGATGAATTACACTAATATTTGTTCTACTTGCCGATAGGATGTTTAGAGACTTCAGAACACACTACAGTCAAGTTTAATCCGATTCATCCAGCCACACTACCTTTGCAAAGTAAGTAGTTCCAACAATACAAACACAAGATAAGAATAATGGCAATACATCACATAATATTATAGATATTGTTAATTTTTTCTTCGAAATATAAATGCAGACTTACGGCAACGTGTGAGTTCAGGAACTATGGATCTAAGATTTGTGAATAGGTTCATGGAAGCTAGATGGAGATATTTTGCAACGATTTTTGGATCTGACTGTCCATAGTGTTACAGTCTTGTGTGTGTATTGTGGTGTGCGTTGTTTATGTACTTCCCCATATTCGGATGTTTTGTGTTTATTTCTATTGGGTACACCCTTTGAAGTTATTTGAATGTAATATTGGTTTTTGTGTTCATTTCGTTGAATCTATTGTGTACTCCCTTTGAAGTTATTTGAATGTGGTATTTGGTTTTTTGATTATTCGTTGAATCTATTGTGTATTCCCTTTGAAGTTATTTCAATGTAATATTTGTATTGGAATACATGTCTCAAATTCAAATACGCTTATTTACAAACTGAAAACATCATTCACTGTAATACTCTCATTCCTAACCTTGAAGAATATTTTCTTTCCTCTGACACAATCTCCAGATCCAATCTTGATTAATAATAATCCAATGCCCTATTTAAATAACAAATTTGTAATCCTAACCCTCAAAATAACCCTTTCATCCAAAACAAGTATTCTAAATCACTCTTTGGTACCAAGAAAAATAAATTAAAAACTCAAACACTTATCTGAATTAAATCATGTTCCATCTCTAATGTTTCCACTTAGGTATCGTTTGTTTGGTGGTTAACCAATTATGCACTCAACAGGTCGCTCGACGCCGCGATAACAAAGCTATCAACCATGTCAGAAAATATAGCGAGGAGAGATGGGAAAGAAGGTTATTATATTTTATGCGCCTAATTTATCCTGTTTATTTGTCTATTCAGATATTTGTGCTACAACATTACACTAAAATTATTGTCTGAAAATGTGTACTCATTTTAAATTTTTAGTTATTGATGGTCGTCATAGACAAAAGAGAAATCGATGGAACAATTTGCCTCACGGCCCTTCTGGAATTTGTATTCGACAACCATCACAAACTCCATCGGAAAGTTCATCGGACGGTGAAAATGTGCCATATTGTCCACCGTCCTCATTTATTGTTCCTACGCAAAGTACCCTTACATCAACAGGATTATTTCAAGGACAAACCTCTAATGGTATGAACTATTGCAATGTGGGTTGTGCAATTACTAATAGCAAAAATTATGTCTCATGTGATTACATAAACTTTATGCAGGTGCAAATTCTGCTATAGTAGCAACTCCAACTATCGACTCACAAGAGCAACAAGCAATTCCATCTGTTCAACAAACCCAACTTGACCGATCGATAGATCGTGCTGAGATAAGGCGTGCCCGTGAAAGAGCACGCTATGCAAGCTTGACATCGGAGCAATGAAACAAAAGACGTGCACGTGATAAAGCTCGATATGCAAGTATGACGGATGAACAGAGGCAAGCGAGGCGAGAGAACCAACGATATTCAGTAAGTATGACAGATGAGCAAAGGCAGGTTATGCGGGAAAAACGTAACCAACAAAATTGAGCAAGAAGAAGATCTCTTGGTCCAAACTGTGTTGTTCGTAATAAACCACATGCCTCTGAGATAGGATCTAACAACCTCGATACAACCGACGTTGTCTACCAAAACCTACCTGGTAGCGCTCACTTTTTAAAGACTCAGCCAGACTGTCGTCATTGTGGTGCGAAGAGGTTTGAATATGAGCCACCAGGATTTTGTTGTATGAATGGCAAGGTCAAACTTCAAATGCCTGAGCCACCTGAGGAGCTTCGACGGTTGTACACAGGTGAAGACATTCAATCACAACACTTTATGGAGAATATTAGATATTTCAACAGTCATTTTTCCTTCACCACAATGTACTGTGATTATGACAAGAACCTCGCAAGTGTAAGGGATGGAGTGTACACATTTAAAGTGCATGGGCAAATGTACCATAACATACATTCTTTTGGAAATGGAGACAATGAACCTAGCCACTTGCAGATGTACTTCTATGATGATGATCCTAGCTTATCACATCATTTCCGTCGTGCTCGAGATGAGATATATAGAGAAAGGGACATATCTATTATTAGATGTTTGGTACATATTTTGAGAGATAATCCCTACTCTGAAACATTCAGAAGCCTAGGACAGGTTGAAGATGTTGATGAATATCGTATTGTGCTAAATATGGACTATAAGCTAGATCAGAGAACTTATAACAGACCATTAACATCAGAGGTTGCTGCTGTGTGGGTTGAGGGGAATGATATTAATAAACATTTTGATCGTAGCATCACCTTGTTTGGCAATAACAACAACTACTATTCAATTAGACCGAGTGATGGGTGCTACGACCCTTTGTTATATCCCCTATTTATTCCAAGAGCAGAGCTCGGTTGGCATTCTAATATACCGAGAGAAGGTATTGACATTAGTCAGATAAGTACAACCCGACAAAGAAATGCTGACAACTCAGGTTAGCTAAGTGACTCGTATTCATGTTATTACGATACTATTAATCCATACGGTAATCACCTAACTGATTTCTCTTTGCTTTGTAGATACTACCAGCAAGTTTTTTGTTTCGATGCGCGAGTATTATTGCTATAAATTCCAGATGCGTAGTGGAATCTTCAACACGGTCTTGCATGGGAGACGTCTATTCCAACAGTTTGTAGTTGATACCTACATAAAAATTGAAACGTCTCGACTGAATTACTTCTTATACAATCAGAAGAAAATTCGTGCAGATCTTTACCAGGGCTTGATGGATAGTGTATCTGTTGGAGAACATAGAGCCAGCAGATTGGGAAAAAGATGGGTCCTACCTGCATCGTTTATCGGTGGCGGGAGGGATATGAGACGAAGATACATGGATGCTATGGCCTTGGTGCAGAAGTATGGAAAACCCGACATATTTATCACAATGACTTGTAATCCTAATTGGGAAGAGATAAGTAGGGACCTTGCACCTGGCCAAACACCACAAGATCGTCCTGATCTTGTTGTGCGTGTATTTAAAGCCAAGCTAGAGGATCTCAAATTCCAGCTATTTCGTAAACATATCCTAGGAATCATTGCAGCACAAGTCCATGTAACCGAATTCCAAAAAAGGGGTCTACCACATGCACATTTCCTCCTTGTCATGGAGTCAACATATAAATTGAGTTGTCCCAATGAGTATGATAATGTTATATCAGCAGAACTTCCAGATAAGGATATATACCCGGAGCTATATGAAATGGTAGTGAAACATATGATGCATGGCCCGTGTGGCCCACTAAATAGGAAGAGTCCATGCATGAAAAATGGTACTTGCAAGTGCTATTATCCACGTCAATTTAGTGACACAACTATCCAAGGCGAAGATTCTTACCCTATCTACAGTAGAAGAGATGACAAATAAAGGGTAAGAGTGAGAGGTCATGACTTAGACAACATATGGGTTGTTCCATATAATCCTATGCTTCTAAGAAGGTATGACTGTCACATCAATGCAGAAGTTTGTTCGAGTATTAAGGCTGTTAAGTACCTCTACAAGTATATTTATAAGGGTCATGATAGGGCGTCTGTGTCCGTCAATGAAGCTGATGAAAACCGCGAGATTAATGAGATCAATGAATATAGGGATGCTAGGTGGGTAACACCACAGGAGGCATTGTGGAGAATATTTGGATTTGATCTTAGCGGGATTTCGCCACCAGTGCTACAGTTACAGCTCCACCTCCCAGGAATGCATCTTGTGTCCTATAGAGAGAATGCTGATGTACGTGAAGTTCTCGACCAACAGGGTGCCTCAAGAACCTTGTTGACTGAGTATTTCAAGGCAAATCAAGAATTTACGTGGGCACACACATTACTTTATAGGGATTTCTCACAATATGCAGTGTGGTTGCCTAGACGTAAGCTTTGGAAAATAAGAGAACGAAGCACGCAGGTTGGGAGGATCATCTCAGCACATCCAGCAGAGGGAGAGAGATACTACTTGAGGGTGCTATTAAACCATGTGGTTGGTGCTACTTCATTTGAGAATTTGAGGACATATGATGGTATTGTATACCCTACATTTCGAGAAAGCGCTGAGAAAAGAGGTATTATTGAGTCAGATAACAGCATTGATGAGTGCCTCTCTGAAGCTGAAGTTTTTCGTCCCTCTGAAGGTTGTTTGCTACAATATTGGTTTATTGTGAACCTAGCGATGTGCGTGGACTCTGGAACAAACACTTCGAAGCAATGTCTGATGACATCCGACGATCCCAGATGAATGCATATGCAGTTGAACAAATGGTGTTATTGGATATAAGAAAATTGCTTCAGTCAATGGGTAAAGAGATAACATCATTTCCTCTTCCAGAAATTGATGAATCATATGACGCCATGGCAGGTGAGGTGAGGGAGATTTGTGAAGAGTCCTCTATACAGGTGGATAATGAGCTACTAGCGAGCACATCCTCTCTTAATGCAGAACAGAGATATGCTTATGATGTTATACTATCATCCGTTGACAACAATAGTGGAGGTGTGTTTTTTGTTGATGGTCCAGGAGGAACAGGAAAAACCTTTATGTACAAAGCTTTATTAGCAAAAGTCTGTAGCGAGGGGAAGATAGCTATTGCTACTGCAACATCTGGTGTTGCTGCTTCCATTATGCCTGGAGGTAGGACGACTCATTCAAGGTTCAAGATACCACTAAGCATACAAGATAATGCAGTGTGTAACTTCACCAAACAAAGTGGTACTGCGAAGCTTCTTCAAAAAGCTTCGCTTATATTATGGGATGAAGTCTCCATGACAAAAAGACAGGCAATTGAGGCGTTGGACAAGAGCATGAGGGACATAATGGAAAAGCCCAATCTACCATTTGGAGGCAAAACAATGGTTTTTGGAGGTGACTTTAGACAAGTTCTTCCAGTTATACGAAAGGGGAATAGGGCTCAAATTGTAAATGCAACATTGCGTAGATCTTACCTATGGGATAACATGCATCAATTGAGACTTGTCCATAACATGAGAGCTCGATCAGATATATGGTTTTCAGACTACCTACTATGGATTGGCAATGGCATTGAAGAGACCATCGATGATGACTATGTAAATTTACCCGACGAAATATGTGTACCCTACACTGGTGCAGAATCAGACATTGATAGTCTTATTGACATGGTATTTCCAATGTTAGGTGCAAACATGACTGATACAGACTACATCACATCTCGAGCTATTTTGTCAACGAGGATTGAGAACGTTGATGCAATAAACATGAAGCTTATCGAACGTTTTCCTGGTGACGAGATGATTTATCACAGTCATGATCGAGCAGTCGATGATCCATGCAACCATTATCCGTCTGAGTTCTTGAATTCATTAACGCCAAATGGGTTACCTCCACATATATTAAAACTCAAGGTTAATTGTCCTGTGATTTTGCTCAGAAATCTTGACCCGGCCAATGGTGTGTGTAATGGGACTAGGTTGATAGTCCGAGCATTTCAAAGAAATACTATTGATGCTGAAATTGTATTGGGACAACATGCTGGTGAGAGAGTCTTCCTTCCACGCATACCCTTGTGCCCCTCCGATGATGAGATGTTCCCCTTCAAGTTTAAGAGGAGTCAATTTCCTATTAGGGTGAGTTTTGCAATGACAATTAATAAAGCACAGGGTCAAACAATACCGCATGTTGGAATATACCTCCCGAACCCGGTGTTCTCTCATGGACAATTATATGTAGATCTGTCACGAGCAACTTCTCGTAGCAATATCAAAATACTCGCCACTTCGGAAACAAATAGGGGTATCAATTCAACAAGCACGCTAACGAAGAATATCGTCTACAAGGAAGTGCTCACTGAGTAGATAAAAGAATATGTGCTCACTGTATAGTATATTGTACGATTTCATACCAGATCTGTAATTATAAATATGCAATGACACTTTATATAGAAATGATAGCTCTATGTATTGTTTTGAACAATAATATATTACTTTGTTTCTTATCATCGCAATATTACTAAACAAATGTGTTCGGCAAATATATCATGTTCTAAATATATTGCCGTTAACATTATGCATCCGTTGCAACGCATGGGCCTCTCACTAGTTTGTATTAGTACAGTACATATGTACGTACGGATCCTCTCGATTACTCTGAATTCCGAAAAGGGTACACGGGGAATTGATTGTTGTTTCTGTAAAAATTACACTTTTCTAGCTTACTACTCGCTCCATTTTCAAATTACATGATGTTTAACAAAACTTCTCTTTGAAAGAAAAATATATTAACATCTACCCCATCTAATGAATATAAAATTAAGATGTGTTTTATGATGTATTTAATAAAACTAATTTAATACTATAATGGTTGGTTTTTTTATAAAAATTGTTAAAATAGTGAAAATTAACTTACAAGAAGCTGAGTAACTTATAATATATAACCGAGTGTATCATATCCATACCTAATTAACCATGATGTATTTATACTCTTAAAAGTATCATAATTTTCCTTTTGTGCTCACTAAGGCCGTCCGCGAAGGTAAAAACAAAGAACTCTGAAGGAACTCCGTCTTCACAGCGGCTAGCAAATCCTGAGCTACGTCGGAGATGGCTTCGCCGCTAGGCCCCCTCGGAAGCTTAAACCGAGGGGGACCTTCGGACCTAGCTACTTCGAGGACCGCCCACAACTGTCGAAGTTCTTCGGAGTCCTCGAGCACTTCGAGGTCTAAACTCGGAGGCTGAGCCTGGGCAGGTATAAAAAAACCCCCGCATTCTTATTAATAAGCTGATAGAGTTTTTACAAAGCCTGCAGCTAAGTATTACAAAAAGGCCTAAGGAGATCTACACATTCGGAGGCAGAGGTGTCGAAGTCGAAGGCTGGTCAGGCACAGCAGGCGCTTTGGATCGGCGGTGTCGAAGGGCCTTCTGGAGGTCGAGGACTGCTTCACAGCCTTGCTCCTTCCAGGGTTCCTACAGCCGCCGCCAGGCTCCGTGGACATCGGCCGGAGGCGTCACCAAGTGCTGGCCCCCGAAGGCCACCGGGGTCACGGAGGTTGCTGCCTGGAGGTGGTTGCACCCCGCTTCGTGAAGCATGTGCAACACCCCTTGGCCCGCGACTCGGCCGGCCATGAGGGCGAAGCCCTTCAGCGATTGCTCCACCGTCGAAGCCACCGTCTTCAAGAAATCGACGCGGTCCCCAATTGGGTCCTGATCGCCGAAGTCCGGAGCCCGGCACTCGGTCCCTATTTGCTCAAGGACGTCGGTTAGGCTCTGGGTGGCTTCGCCAAGATTGTCCACGACGAAGTCTTCAAGCTTCTGAGCCCGTCGACGGAGTGAGGCATTCTCCTTCGCCTGCCGGGCCTCGGCATCCCTCGAAGCCTTGAGCTCCGCACGAAGTCTGTCCATCTCCGAGGCCAAGGCATCCTTAGCCTTGTCGGCCTCAGCCTTCGCCGCCTCTACCGCGCCAGCCGAAGCCTCGGCCCACCTTCATTTCTCGGCTTCCACCGAGACTTCACGTTGAAGGGCCTCCTTCTTCTCTGCGAGGCGCTCCATCCGTCTGTCTGTAGAAGTCGAAGCTGCTGCTGTGTTAACCAAGGACTAAAGCACGGTTCGAAGGCTGCAAGGGGCTTCGCTCACCCGTATGAGGACTTCATTCGCATTGATGAAGAGATCCGTGGGGTTCAAGTGGCTAAGTTGGGCCACCAAGTCCCCTGCCTCCGCAGCAGCACAAGCCTCGCGGAAGCCGTTGATCGCCGCCTCCGTCACGCCCCCCCTCGGCTTGAAGGGGTGAACCACCTCCTCTGCCACAGTCACCTGCGCGGGCTTCGGCATGGCGGGGCTCAAGCCCACCACGTCGACATCCTCATCGCTTTGAGGGTCCTCCCCGCCACGGCCTCCGCCGCCTCCGTCTTCGGACGAAGTACTTTCGGACTTCGAATCGCTGCCACTGCTGCTGCTGCCGCTGCTGCCCGAAGCTTCCGTGGGCTTCGCCTCGGTGGGCTTCGATCCGGCTTCGCCACGGTGGGCCTCGCATCGGCTTCATCCTCTGCAGAAAAGCCAAGTCAAGATCCGCATATTGAAGAAAGCATGATTAAAGAGTTTACCTTCGTCAGAGATCTCTTCGAAGGAAGGAGGGGCTAGGTGTGCCCTCCAATCCCTTCGCTGCGAAGCTGGCACATCAACCTTCGCCCCCGAAGTTGTTGCCGCCAGGGCATCTGCGGCCTTCTTGGTGGCGGGAGTAAGCGCGTCAGCCTCCGCCGCCGAAGGCTTCGCCGCCAGGGGCTTCGCCGCCTTCTTGGGGGTCGGAGTAGTTGCAGGCTTCGCCGCAACCTCTCCCGGGTTAGGGACTTCGGCCGCGGGGACCTCCGACCGAGGCCCCGAAGCATCCGGTTCATCGTATTCCCCCCTCTTCCTCTTGGCTCCGGCCGACGAGGTAGTAAGGTGGGCGAAGTCTGGCAGAGCAGGGATCCCCTCGAGGTCGAGCGCGGTCCATACTCTGTTCCAGCGCTCCCAGGACCCCACCAGTGCGAGGCGCTGGGCCTGCTCCTCGGGGGTCGGAGTCCCAACGACTCGGTCCGCCGCCGCGATGGCCTCCTCCAGAGCCCTCAATTCGAGGTGGGCTTCATGAAAGGTTTAAGTCAGAAGTGAAAATCTACGGAGTATAAAAGGCGAAGAGATTGCGAAGCCTTACAGAAGCGTTCGAGGGCTAACTCACTAAGTTCCCCTCGACCCGAAGCCTGGAAGAGCCCCTCCGGCCAGGAGCGCGCGAGGGGGCTGAGCCGGAGAGTGATGAACTCCTCCACGAGGTCCCTCATGCTCATCTTCGCCGCCACTTTCCGGAGTAGCGAGATCCTCGAGTGAAGGATGTCTTCGCTGGCTTCACCACCCCCTCGCGCCGGTAAGAGATAAGGGCGTTCGTACTCCGAAGGGGGAGTTCGCGCCGACGGAGGCGTAGAACCACTCCTGATCCCACCTCGAGTACCACTTGTTGTTTACAGCCCTCGCCGGGAAGGCGTCTTGGAACTCCTTCCGGAGCTGGAAGTTGGCGCTGCCGAAGGCCAGCGCCCTCTTGACGCGGTCTGTCCCCTCCCTCGGCTTCGGCTGGCAGTTGGCGTCGTGGAGGGCGACGAAGACGTCCGCACGGCCCTCGGCCCTCATAGCCCATTCAAAGACAGCCAACCTCGCCACTGCGTTGGGCGAAAGTTGAGGGAGCTCGAGGTTGTAAGCCTTGAGGACTTCGCTCAGCATCCCCACTACTGGCAGCCCGAGGCCGGCTTCGAAGAAGGCCTCGAACACCACCACTTCGTTAGCCCGAGGCCTCGGCACAGCATCCGACTTCTCCGGGACCCGAAGCTGGATCTTCGCTGCAATCCTCCCTTCGCAGGCCCTCTGGACCGACTCCTCCGTAGAGATCGAAGACCTCATCTCCAAGGTCTGCTCGAACTTGTCGGAGGGCGTCCGAAGGTCCCTCAGCCCCAGCCGCCTAGGCACAGGCTTCGCCGCTGCAGCTGCTGCCGCTTGCAGTTGGGCGGAGCTCGAGCTCGGGCCCAGAGCCAAGGACTTCGCCACTGCCTTCTTCGGCATATCGGTGGGGCTTCGGCGCGAAGCCAGAAAGAAGAAGAGAGCGAAGGTTGTAAGGCGATAAGAAGGAAGCAAATGGGAGCGTGCTGAAGCTGCACGCGGTAAACCCCTATTTGTAGGCGCGGTAAGAATTCCAGCAGTCGTGGGCCGAACCCACTGCCGAGTGGGCCTCCAGCGAAGGCGAAGCGGCCCAGCGCAGGGTAACGGTAACTTTCTAGCCGTTGCGGAGCTGTTTGGGCTCCCGAGGTCTTTCTGACAAACTGGCGCAGGCATTTATTACCTGCAGTTTTCGAGGTCGCCTTCGGTCCAAGCTCCGAAGGCATGTTTTATCCGAGGTTGTATTTTGCAGGTCATTTGTCCCAAGGGCGCGCACACCCTTCATCCCGAAGGCCTGCACGTGAGGGGCTACTGTTGGGGGAATATGTTTCCCCTGAACAGGGGCCAAATGACGTCAGCCTCCGACAGCCTTTGGCCCGGAGCCCAACACTGTCGAAGCCTGTTTTCTCCCCAAGAACTGTTCTCGAGTCTCAAGGTTTGTGACGGAGTTTGTAGGGGCGAAGCCCCAGGGTCCCGACGAAGCCCTTCGAAGCGAGGTCCTTCGGAGCCTCCGGGGCAAAGCCCTCGAGATCTCTTGAAGACCGCCAGAAGCTAAGTCTCAGGCTAACTTCGAAGCTAGCCTTCGGGCCTTCTTCAGAGTTAGCCTTCGAGCATTGTTCGGAGGGTCCAGCTCGGAAGCCCCTGTTCGGAGGGTCCAGCTTGGAAGCCCCTGTTCGGAGGGCCCAGCTCGGAGGCCCCCAGTTCGGAGGGTCCAGCTCGGAAGCCCTAGTTCGGAGGGTCCAGTTCGGAGGGCCCCAGTTCGGAGGCCCCGGTTCGGAGGGCCCAGTTAGGAGGCCCCCGGTTCGGAGGGCCCAGTTCGGAGGGCCCAGTTCGGAGGCCCCCAGTTCCGAGGGTCCAGTTCGGAGGCCCCCAATTCGGAGGGCCCAGTTCGGAGGCCCTCAGTTCGGAGGGTCCAGCTCGGAGGCCCCCTGTTCAGGGGGTCCAGCTCGGAGGCCCCCAGTTCGGAGGGCCCAGTTCGGAGGCCCCCGGTTCGGAGGCCCCCGGTTCGAAGGGCCCAGTTCGGAGCCTGGTTCGGAGCCCCAGTTCGGAGCTCCGGCCCTGCTCCGAACCCAGGAGATATTTACACCCCGCTGCAGTACAAAAGCCGTACCAGGAGCCCTCCGCCCCTGGTATGTCGTTTAGCTGGTCAAAGTCTGGCATAGCCTGACACGTCTGTAAAGCTGTAAAGCACTTTTGTACCGTAGCTAGCTCCTTTTCCCCTCTCCGCCCCTATGAGCCTAGGGCTCATAGGGGGCATCCCAGTCTTTTCCTTTGGCCTGCGTACCTATAAAAGCAGGGCCAAGCCCTTGTAACAGGGGGGCACACCCCAGGGGGCCATGAGACCCTGTAGTTCTCTTCTCCACACTAAGGCATACCATGCCAAATCCACCACAAATTGGACGTAGGGCTATTATCCCCTAGGGGAGGCCCGAACTAGTATAAACTCCTTCTCCCTCTGAGAGAACCCATCGATGTTCATTCTCCACATCATACACCACCACAGGAAAACCTGCTGGAACTAACGCAATTGTTCCAACACCAACCATTTGGGTTGGCATGGCATTTGAGTGAGTTGAATGAGAAGAAAATTACCCCAACTCTTGAGTGTCATCCCTACTAATGCGAGTGTTCTCTCTAACAATTGGTATCAGAGCTGTATGGTTCTGTGACCTTTCCAATCCCCTCCGCGACTCTCTCCAACGGAGACGCCCTTCTCCTTGTTCATCTTCCTCCCTTGCTGGTCCACCGGAAACCAACGACTCAGCGAGCTCCACCGACACTCCGAGCAGCAGCTCGATTGTAGTGGCTTCCTCCCAGTGCAGCAGCAACCCCCACGACCCTTCCACTCTACCACCACGCAATGTCCATAAGAGACTCTCTTCGCTCGGTCACCTCGAGCGCACGACGTCGGCAGGAGGCCAAAGTCGCCGCGGCGGAGGAGCGCGACCGGGTGGCAGCAGAGGCTGTGGCAGCGGTGGCTCGGAAGGCGAGGTTGGCGGCGGCAGAACTGGTAGTAGCGAGAGCGGAAGAGGAAGCGGCGACGGCTGTGGCTGCAACACGTGTTGCGGCGGCAGAGCTCGAAGCTTTGCGCCACGGTAGCAACAGTGGCACTGCCTCCGAGGGAGGTAGCCTCGACTTGGAGGCCGAGTTACCAAGGAGGGCGAAGGATGAGCGGGTGGCGCAGTGGGCAGCAGCGCAGCCCCGTGCTCATGGCGGCAGCCCAAACGGTCCCAGACGCGCCGACAACACTCCAGGAGGATGCGCACGCGACGGTCGTGCTCATGGCGAACGCGACCCTCACAGGCGGCGTGGCTCTCCCTCCCCGGACCGGCGCCATGGTCATCGCGGCTTCCAGACCATCATCAAGGACGCTGGTGCTGGTGGTGGATGGCCCACCCTCACCAAGACCAACTACACCCAGTGGTCCATGATTATGAGGGTGAAGCTCCAAGTGCGGCACATGTGGGAGGCAGTCACATACGATGACGTCGACTACGATGATGATCGACGGGCGCTGGAGGCCCTCGTTGCTGCAATTCCGTTGGAGATGCAGTGTTTGATTGCTTGCAAGCAGACTGCCAAGGAGGCTTGGGATACTATCGCTGCAGTATGTATCGGCAGCGATCGCGCCCGCAAGGCTATGCTGCAGGCACTACGCAAGGAGTGGGAGAACCTGGCTTTCAAACCAGGTGAGGATGTTGATGATTCAACTCTCCGTATCAACGAGGAAAGAGCTGTTGAGAAGCTCTTTCGTTGCGTTCCCGAGAAATACAAGCAAATGGCTCGTTCGATCGAGTCCTTGATGGACCTCTCCAGGATGTCGATCGGAGAAGAAATAGGTCGCCTCAAGGTCATCGACATCGACAAGCCCCAGCCATCTTCAGAGCCAGCCACCACTGGTGGCAAGATTCTCTTCACCGAGGAGCAGTGGCTCGCTCGCCAGCGAGAGCAGAAGAAGGGGGAGGCATCAAACAAGCGCCAGCCACGCAGGGGGCGCAAGGCACCCCAGGCGCGTGGGGGCGCTGCTGGCGGCACCAACGGTGGCCGCAAGGCCACCCATGATGACACTTGTCACAACTGTGGCAAGATCGGCCATTGGGCTAGGGACTGCCGGTAGGCGAAGCGCGGCGGTCAGGCACATGTCGCGCAAGCGCAAGAGGAGCCAGCTCTGTTCCTTATACATGGGAACATTGAGCTGCACTCCCCTCCCACGTGTCGAGCATGTGGAGCAATTCTGCGACACCTGCGTGCTGACCAAGCAGCGGCGACTCCCATTCCCTCATCAGGCGAGCTTTTGTGCCAAGGAGAAGCTCGAGCTCATGCACGGCGACCTTTGCGGTCCCGTGACACCGGCTACCCCTGGAGGCCGGCGCTACTTCCTCCTCCTCGTCGACGACGTGTCCCGCTACATGTGGGCGGTGCTTCTCGACACCAAGGCAGCAGCCGCAGATGCTATCAAGCGTCATCAAGCTGCCGCGGAGAAGGAGTACGGCCGCAAGCTCCGGGTGTTGCGCACGGACAACGGCGGCGAGTTCACGGCGGCTGAGTTCGCGGCGTACTGCGCCGACGAGGGGATTCAGCGCCACTACTCCACGCCGTACACACCACAGCAGAACGGCGTCGTCGAGCGCCGCAACCAGACAGTGGTGGCCACTGCTCGCGCCCTCCTCAAGCAGAGGGGGATGCCGGCGATCTACTGGGGAGAGGCGGTGATGACTGTCGTCCATCTCCTCAACCACTCGCCCACCAAGGCTCTTGACGACGAGACGCCGTATGAAGCCTGGCACGGACGCAAGCCGACGGTTGGTCACCTTCGTGTTTTTGGTTGCCTGGCATTTGTCAAGGAGCTCAACCACGTCGGCAAGCTTGACGATTGGAGTACGCAAGGGGTCTTCATCGGCTATGCGGAGGGCTCCAAGGCCTACCGCATCCTCGACCCTACGACACAACACGTCCACATCTCGTGAGACGTTGTGTTCGACGAAGGGAGAGGCTGGACGTGGGGCAAGATGGCGGATGATGGCTTGACTTCGACGATCAACGATTTCGTCGTCGAGTATGTCTACTTTGAGGGAGCAGGGGGAGCTAGCAGCTCACCTTCACTGAGCTCGCTTGCCCCAGCACCTGGCACATCATCAGCTCTGGCAAGTACTCCACCACCTCCTGCACCGGCCACACCTCGCTCTCCTACACCGGCGCCCACATCTCCAGGATCGGCATCCGCGGCTTCAGTCCATGATGAGCAGCGCACAGTGGAGTTCACTACTCCATTATCAAATGACGGGGACCGTGTCGATGCTTGCCATGACGGCGAGCCTCTATGATACCGCACCATGGATAACATCCTTGGTGAGCAGCCCGTTCCTGGGATGGCACAACATGACTTCAATGCAGAGCTGCACTTGGCGCACGATGACGGTGAGCCACGTTCCTTCGCTGAGGCGGAAGGAGACGCGGCCTGGCGTGCCGCGATGCAGCAGGAGATGGACGCCGTCGAGCGGAACCAGACATGGGAGTTGGCTGATCTTCCAGCCAGCCACCGTGCCATCACCCTTAACTGAGTGTTCAAGCTGAAGAAAGATGAGGCCGGGGTGGTGGTCAAGCACAAGGCTCGGCTGGTGGCACGCGGTTTTGGTGAGCAGGAGGGAGTCGACTTCGACGACGCCTTCGCTCTTGTTGCACGGATGGAGTCCATTCATGTCCTCCTCGCGCTGGCAGCCCAGGAGGGTTGGCGTGTTTATCACATGGATGTCAAGTCTGCCTCCCTCAATGGCGACTTGAAGGAGGAGGTCTACGTTCGACAGCCGCCGGGATTTGTCATCCCCGACAAGGAGAACAAGGTTCTTCGCCTACGCAAGGCCCTCTATGGCTTGCGACAGGCACCACGAGCTTGGAACGAAAAATTGGACTCCACTCTCAGGCAGATGGGGTTTCATCAAAGTGCTCATGAGGCTGCAGTCTACCGGCGGGGCAAGGGAGACAATGCCCTGTTGGTAGGCGTCTACGTTGACGACTTGGTGATCACCGGCACCAAGGAGGTGGAGGTAGAGGCGTTCAAGACGAAGATGAAGGCCACCTTCCAGATGAGCGACCTAGGGCTCCTCTCCTTCTACTTGGGGATCGAGGTGCATCAGGACAGCTCAGGCAGTTCACTTCGCCAGACCGCCTACGCCAAGCGCATCGTCGAGCCGGGCGGACTCATCGACTGCAACCCAGCCTACACTCCCATGGAGGAAAGGCTAAAGCTGAGTCGCGACAGCACGGCGGAGGAGGTGGATGCGACGCAGTATCGGCGCATTGTGGGCAGCCTTCGCTACCTTGTCCACACGCGACCGGACTTGGCATTCGCAGTTGGCTATGTCAGTCGGTTCATGCAGCGACAGACGACGGAGCATCAACAGGCCGTGAAGAGGATCCTACGCTATGTCGCGGGGACCTTTGACTACGGCTTGTACTACCCGAGGTGCCCCGGTGCGGCGCATTTCATTGGGTACAGCGACAGCGACCACACCGGTGACATCGACACAAGCAAGAGCACCAGCGGGACGCTGTTCTTCCTTGGTAAGTGTCTGATCAGCTGGCAGTCGGTCAAGCAGCAGGTGGTGGCCATGTCCAGTTGCGAGGCAGAGTACATCGCAGCCACTTCTGCATCAACTCAAGCTATCTGGCTGGCTCGGCTGCTTGGTGATCTTCTTGGCAAAGATGCCGAAGCGGTGGAGCTCAGGGTGGACAGCAAGTCTGCTTTGGCTTTGGCAAAGAACCCTGTTTTCCACGAGCGCAGCAAGCACATCCGGGTGAAGTACCACTTCATCCGGAGTTGTTTGGATGAGGGGAGTGTGAAGGCAAGCTACATCAACACCCAAGACCAGCTCGCCGACTTCCTCACCAAATCGCTTGGGCGGATCAAGTTCCAGGAGCTTCGCGCCAGGATTGGGATTGTTCAGATTTCCCAGAAGGCGCCACACAAGACTTAGGGGGAGATTGAGAGGATAAGTCTATGTGTGTGTGTGTTTTGGCATGACATGTTGTTTTGCATGACATGTGTGATGTCCATGTGTGGACAAGTTTGTAGTCTTAACACCTTTAGTATCTTTTGCTTTAGCATCTTAGACTAGCATCTTTGCTTTAGCATCTTAGACTAGACTAAGCATCTTTGCTTTAGCATCTTAGACTAGCATCTAGCATCTTGGGCTACATGGCTAGCCTATAAATATGTATCCCCAACCATTTGGGTTGGCATGGCATTTGAGTGAGTTGAATGAGAAGAAAATTACCCCAACTCTTGAGTGTCATCCCTACCAATGCGAGTGTTCTCTCTAACACTTTTCATTCCTTATTTAAAAATAGGGAGCCTAAAATATAGGGAAATTGCTGTGCACCTGTCATGTGGGGGAGACATTTCCAACGCAGGCAGCCAGCAGCTTGATGCTTGGCTTGCAGAGCAAGATGGGATAGGAATTCTGTTAGAAATCTGTTGTGATGCTGAGTTGGCTAACAGCTAGCTTTAGATGGCTAAAGGCCTATATAAGAAATGTAAGGGTACCATTTCGAGAATAAGAAATATCAGAACTCTCCAATATCTCTCTCTAGTCTCTTCTTCCCCTAAACCCCCTCTTCTCCAGTGACAAAAGGGCAACCAGGAACTCCTCCTGGCGCCCCCAGTTCCCACTCACCGAAGCTACGAACTTCGTAGCAGAGGCGGTGCTGTCTTGGACCATAAGGTGCTTGACAACTTGGTATCAGGTTGCCGGCGGTCCTCTTCTGTTGCTGCAGCTTCTTCAACTCCTTCCACACCACCAGAAATGGCAGACGTGACAACAGCAGACCTTGCAGCCCTCATCTCCAAATTGTCGACAACGGTTGAAGCTTTGCAATCTAAAATTGACATGCTGGAACATCGCACGTCTGACTCCTCTACATCTGGCACCAGATTATCACAGGGAGGTGAGCACCTTAGTGATCGACCTCCATGATTTCAGAAACTAGATTTTCCCAAGTTCGATGGTAGGTCTGATCCGTTGGCGTTCATCAACTGGTGTGAGTCCTATTTTTGCCAACAACGCATCGCAGATGAGGAGAAGGTATGGATGGCTTCGTACAATTTAGAGGCTGGGGCGCAACTGTGGTTCATGCAGATCCAAAGCGACGAAGGTACACCTTCATGGCGATGCTTCACAGAGTTGCTCAACATACTCTTTGAACCACCGATGCGATCCAATCCTCTTGGTGAACTTGCGGCGTGCAAACGAACAGGTTCTGTGGTGGAGTACCAGGACTGATTTGAGGCCTTACTACCCCGTGCAGGCACGCTGTCTGAACACCAGCCTTGTGGTCCGTCTTCCAAATTGGTCGGAAGGCTTCCCAGGCCAGGGCCACATCCGAATATGGGTGCAGCAAGTCGTCGGAGGCGAAGCTTCCAGGGCTCGAACCTCCGACTGAGCCGAGGGGATCTGAAGAGACTCGAGGTGGCTGAGAACCCCGATGCCAGCGCACTGCCCAGAGATTTCTCCGTACCGAATGCCAGAGTTCATCATCAACGACGAAGCCACCTGGATCCTTCTCAGCTTCCGATCGAGGGGTTCGCGGATCGCAGTAGAAGACGAGGGGCACATAGTACCGAAGTACTCCAAGGTACCCTGAAGGGCTTCCAAGGTATGGTCTGCCATACTAGCATTCCTCTTCTCTACCGCTTCTAGCCCTGCAGCAGTTGCAGATACCTCGGCCACCTGGAGTATTAAGGAGCTTTTTTGGGCCATGACCTAGTTAAGAGCTCCTTGGAGCTCCACCAACTGAGCGCTAGAAGCAGGCGCTTCTCGACGGAGCCTTTCGACCTCCGCCCGAAGGACAACGCGCTCAGCTTCGACCTCTTGGGCTGAGGAGCAGAGCGCGTCGTTGTCTTGTCTTGCCGTCCGAAGAGCTTCATCGGCCGCTGCCCTAGCCCTCTGTTCCACCAGGGTTTCCTCCTCCAACCTGATGGATCTCTCGTTGGAGTTGTTAAGAGTGGTCTGGAGGGCAGTAACCTTCCTTTTAAGTCGGTTGATCTCGACCTCATTAGAAGTCGCTGCCGCTCTAGCAAGGACAAATTGCTGCAAAAAGAACAAGTAAGTACCGAAGTATTTATGTTCACTAATTCGAAGTAGCTATGGTGTTTTTTCATACCTGAAGGGCAGCCCTTTCGAGGGCTGTGTTGAGCGTCGGAGCCACTGCCTCGCTCAAAACGGAGACCAAGTCTGAGTTGGCGATATCCTGACTCTTCTCTGACAGGGGCTCCATGAGCCTTCGGAGGCCTTCCCGCTGCTCCAAGAACGGAGCCAGCAGAGTCAGCCAAGACAGGGCTTGGCGGTCGTCTGCCGCGGCCTCATCCTCCGAATTTCCGACGGAGGTTGTAGCAAGGCCAGGAAGAAGGCCGAGACTAGATAGGCTCTTGCCCCTCCCCGACACGAAGGCAGGTGCGGCGGACGAAGCAGGAGTACCCCAGTCGCCGGCGGCTACCCCTCCGGCCAGAGGCACGGCAACAGAGGCAACCTTAACTGCTGGAGCCGACACCGCAGGGACAACCTCCGTCGCCAAATCCGCCCCGACGGGCACATTCTCCGCTGCCAAGCGTGGAGCATCCGAAGGAGCAGGGGGGTCCACCCGGGCCACGACCCCCGAGGACGAAGGGGCTTCGGGCGCTACTGGAGGATCGACACCCGTAGAGGTACCTGTTTGGTCAACAAAATTAATAAGTGTATTACAAGGAAAAAGTTGCAGGTACTAGCCAGGGCAGGAGCTTTGAGGAGTACCTTCGGGGACCTCGTGGGGCAGGATCGCCGGATCCTCCAGGACTTCGTATTCCTGGAGGATGTCAGCGAAGTCATCTCCCGAAGCACTCTCCTCCGCATTTCCCGCCGGAACCACGACTTCAGCCGTAACCACCCCTGGTGTGGGTGAGTTGGGAGTCTCGGAGCCTGATTCCACGTGTACAACAACGGGCGCAGGAAGAACCGCGCGAGACTTCTGCTTCCTCCCCAACAGAAGCTCCAGGGGGGACCTCCCCTAGGTCTTTGTCATCAGCCAGGAGGTAGCTCTCGAAGGCCACCGCAGTTTGGGCGTCCGAGTCCTCCAGCTCCTCGGAGGCTGAGCTCCGAGCATCCGACAGAGAGGCTGACGAAGTCGGAGCCAGCTGCGGAGGGAGCTTCACTGTTTTCTTCTTCTTGGATGGCTGCTTGCCGACTTTCTTGGATGGCTCAACAGCGGCCTTCCGTTTTCGGACAGCAGCTTCGGTCGAGTTAAAATCGGGAAGAAGAGGGGGCTCCGCGCCGAGAGCTTCCCACACTCTATTAGAACGCTCCCAGCTTCCCACTAGCTCTAGCCTCCGTTGCTTTTCAGCCGCCGAAGGGGCTCCGAGAACTCGTTCGACGGCTCGGGTTATGTCCTCCGGAGCCAACGCCAAAGGAGCCGCTGAAAGAAAAAGGTATGGTGTCATAAGTATAATTGTTTCCTTCGTCTAATACAACATTGCAGGGACTGAAGCCTTACCTAGGGTTCGGGGACCTCCCTCCGAGGCCTCTTGAAATACGATCGGCCAGTTAGCTTCAAGGGGAGGGATCCGAAGGGCGATAAACCCTTCGGCTAGATCACGCATACTCATGCGGCGAGCCACCGAAGTGAGCAGCCCTAGCCTCGTCGAGAGCAGGCTAGGGTTCGGGGAGATCTCCGCCTCCTTCCGAAACCAAATCTCCTGGAGAGGACCTGCGAGGGGGGAGTCCTCTCCGACTTCGGCGTAAAACCACCGAAGTATCCAATTGGTGTACTATCTGTCATTGATGGCCTTTGCAGGGAAATGAAGGGCATGCTCCCTCCGCAGTTGGAAATTGACGCTGCCGAAAGCTATGGTCACTTTAGAATCCCCAGGCCCGTCCTGTGGCTTCGGCTGGCATATGGCCTCGTGGGTCGCAGCGAAGACTTCAGAGCGCCCCTCGCATCCTTCCGCCCGGAGCGCCCATTCGAAGATGGCTAGGCGTGCGATGGCGTTGGGAGACATTTGAGGTAAGGTTATGTGGAACAGGTCTAGTACCTCCGCCAAGAAGTCCACGGCTGGAAGCCCCAAGCCTGCTTCAAAAAATGCCTCGAAGACCACCACCTCCCCGCTTCGTGGCCTTGGAGTTGATTCCGGTCCAGGGACCCGAGTCCTCAATCCGGCGCCCAGTTTCCCATCCACGGCCTCTTCAATGGACTCGGCGGTGCTCACAGATTAACCGATGAGGAAGCTTTGTGCGATTTTCTTCTTGGAAGGCGGACGGAGCTCCCGAGGATTCTTGGGCCAAGCGCTGCCCGAAGTCCCCGCCATTGCCGCTGCTGCCGAGTCGGCCCACGCCTGCCTCTGCACAAGAGTGCTGGCTGCCGCTGGAGCTGTGTGGCTAGTTCTCGCCATTCGCTTGGATGCTCAAGAGGTTGGAGGATTGGGGAAAGTAAATCGCGAGTACTGGAAGCGGTAAAAAGCCTCGGTTAATAACCGCTCGTCGGGTGCTACTCTTCGATTGCTTTCACACTGCAGGATCAGCTTCTATCGCTGGCAAGTGGGTCCAGTAAATGGAACGGCGAGCAACCACCGTAAAAATCGACCGTTACCTTTTACAGTGTGTAACAGTTACTTGTGCCGTAACAGCTATAATCGAACGGCTCTTCACGACGCTTGCGCTCCGAAACGGTTCTCTTTCCAGTACGTGTTCCCATCGTATAAGGAACCCGCAGGGGGAGGTTCGAACACTTTGGATTCGAAGTCCTCTGTGAGTTATAACATGTCCGAATCCCCTTTAAGTCTCAAAAAATAGAAATGTCCCTTCCGTATACTGCCTTCTTTCTAAACAGGTTAACTACAGAGAGGCGTATTCGATGGGCTACTGTTGGGGGAAATTACTCCATTTTCAGGACTTAAAGATTAATACCTCAAAGGCTAAGAAGAGCTCCGAAGCTGGTGAGTAGTCGTTCGGAGGTAGAGGCGTCAAGCCGAAGGGTGCAGCGATGCGAAGCCTTGATGAACCCTCCGAATGGAAGATAAAGGCACCGAAGCTGAAGGACAAGATTGATGAGATGTTTGGCTTATCCATCTACCTTGTAGTGTTTTACCTTTTATAACCTTGTTCCTGGCACTGAATAGGTTCCACTATGTCGGTTGTAATCTAGGGGTAATTAGGTCTTTTCCTTATGCCTTTTTGCCTATAAATACCCCCCTCCATACCCTGTAAAAGGGATCCCCCGGAACAAGTTATTCAATACACACGATCGGACTACTCGAGCTATTATCCAACTCGGAGGTTCGAGGCAGTCCTAAAGCACAAACTCTTTGTTTGTTCGTTCTTGATCTCAGAGAACCTGTTGGTGTAAATTTGGCGCCAACAGTTTTTACCTAGAAATTAGATTGCAAAGTGTTAGTCAATAAAAGATTGCAAGCTGCTTGATAGTATGTAGAGTAGGTAACTAGGTACTAATTCAAATGTGCTTCTTTTTTTCATAGCTACTGGGACTCTAAGTGGGTGAAAGGATTCTAACTGACATCCTTTGTAAATCCAGTACTCCATCTCCATATAGTATTCACCAAAATGCTAGGAATAAAAAAGAATCAATGTAAGATCTTGGAATAGTATTGAAAACCAAATTCAAATTTTTTACTACCTCTAAAATTTCCTTTTCACAACTTCTTGCCATCTTCTTGGAAAAAGAACAGTATTTCTTCTAATTTTTTCAATTCCATAAGATTTATTGGAGTAATCACTCCGCCAAAGAAGCTACATGAGAACGTGAAGACGAGTTGAAAGCCGCACATCTCTAACTCTTTGAAGCTAGCTCCAAATCTCGAGGAAGAGATTCCTTTTAAGGAGGATAGGTTTGTAACACCCAAAAGTTTGAGAAATAAAATAAATAAAGCTCTTTAAAGAAAAATAAATTTCAATAAAATTTTGTTTGAAGAAATAAGTGCTATAAAGAATGAGTAAGAGCTAAAAATCATGTGAAAACAACGTGAAAATGATCTGGAAATTTTTTTCTTAAATTCTCCATGTCGTTCTTATCTTAAATTCTCCGTGTCGTTCTTATAATTTTCTAGGAATTTTATAACTAGATTAGTGAATTAAAATAGCATAACACAATGTTGTACCAATTGTGTTAGCTACAGCAGGTTTTTATGTGGTGTATGGTGTATAGAATGAACCTCGAAGGATTCTCACAGAGGGAGAGAAAGAGTTTATACTGGTTCAGGCCTCCCCGGAGGGATAATAGCACTATGTCCAGTTTACAGTGGATTTGGCATTATTTTGCCTCTACTCAACATGTATCCCTGTTACAAGGGCATGACCCTGCTTTTATAGGTTCGCGTGCCAAAGGAAAAGACTAAAATACCCTCTATGAGCCGTAGGCTTTATAGGGGCAAGAAGGGAAAAGGCTAGACTAATGTACATTTTACTTTACAAACGCAGTAGATAAACATCACTTCTGGAGTAGGTATACAGCATACCAGGGGCGAGGGGCCCCGGTATGGATTTACACTGTAGTGACACTTGGATATTTCTTTTGGTCCGGAGTACTTGCTGGAGGTCTTCAGTCGAAGGTAGTTGAGGGGGCTCTGAAGAGCACTCCGAAGCGGACCCCGAAGGGGGCTGTGAAGTGGGCTCCAAAGCGACTCCCGGGGGACTCCAAAGGGGACCGGAGGGGTCCCAGAGGCTGGGCTCCGGAGGGGCAAGTCTTGGCTATTCTTGGAGTTTGACTTCGTTAGAGGAGGCTGGAGCTCGTCCTCTAGCTTCGCCAGTGGACAGACTCCGAACCCGAGGCCTTTGGAGGCTGACGTCATTTGGCCCCTGTTTAAGGGAAAACTAATTCCCCAACAGTATCCCCTTGCACGTAGCCCTTCGGAGCGAAGGGGTGCGCGCGCCTCGGGACAATTGACCTGAAAAAAGTGAAGCTTCGAGGAAGGCAGGCCTTTGGAACCTGGGCTAAAGGCTGACTTCGAACCGCGCAGGCAATAAATGTCTACTCAGATTGACGGGACGCCCTTGGGGAGCCCAATCGACTCTGCAACGATCATAAATCAAGCCATTGCAGCGCGGGGGGCACGACAGTTCGCCTCAATTTTTACCCTGGGCCCATTGGTCAGAGACTGCGGAGGCCGGGGTAACCAGTGAAAAAAGACTTCGGTGCGGGCGCGTGGTCGATTTTTACCGCCTATAAAAGGGGCTTGATGTATCACGGCTCCGCCCACACTTCCATTTACTTTTTGTTTCAGTCCCTAGCATCCTTCGCTTTCTTCTCTCCACCTTCAGCCTCACGCACAGCCTGCTCCGAAGCCCCTTAGCGCCCTTCATGCCGAAGCCCTGCGAGATGCCTCGAACCCTCAAGGACTCTACAGACTTCGAGTTCTCGGGTTCCTCGTCGTCCACCCTCTTCCGAGAGCAGCGAGGGCAGCAGCAGCTCGGAGTCAAAGAGCGCTTTGTCCGAAGAGGACGAGGGGGACAACCATGGCGGAGGGGCCCCTCAGAAGCAACCTGAAGAGGTGGTCGAGGTAGTAGACCAAAGCTTGGCTTTGGTGGAGCCTGCTCTAGCGGAACATGTGATGCAGATGGTCCGGCCTCTACTTCCGAGGGGACCTATGACGGAGGTGGCCATCAACTCCTTTTACGATGGCTGCGTTGCTGCAGCGAAGGGAGACTTGGTGGCATAGCTTAGCCACGCTAGCCACTTTGACCTCTTCTCAAATGCCCATGAAGCCCTCGTCCAGGTGAGCGAAGCTTCACACGGGCTTCGAGTGGAACTTAGCTCTTTTATCAATACTGAAGATTTCTTTAATCTTGCCAGGCCTCCACACTGAACACCGCGGCAACATCCTCTAGAGGTCAGAGTGAAGATGGCGGCAGAATGCACTGATCTTTGCGTAGCCAGCCATACTCTAGGGGACTTCGTGGTCTGAGGGGTCGACAGGGCCGCCTCAAGCTTGATCGAAGTCCTTGAGCACTTGGGGACCGAGTGCCTGACTCTGGATTTTAATCCTCAAGACCCTATCAGGGACCAACTTGAATTCCTTCAAACGACCACGGCGATGGCAGAAGGTGTCGATGAAGGGCATCACGCTGATGGCCGGGCGAGTGGCTGGCTAAGGGGTGTTGCAAATGCTTCATAACGCGGCGTGCAACCACCTCGATGCAGCGAACTCAACCATGCCATTGTCCTTCGGAGGCCCTCACTTGACTTTGCCACATTCGGCAGTCCACGGAGCATGGCGCTAGCTTCAAGAACCTTGGAAGGCCTAAGGGTGCGAAGCAGTCCTCGATCTGCAATGGGTATCTCGCCTTCACCGAGCCAGGGCACAGGCCTCGCCAGCTCAACCTTTAACATCGAACCCTCCGCCACCGAAGGTGTAGACCTCCTTAGGCTTTTTTTTTAATTCGTAGCCGTAGGCCTATAAATGACTTCTCAGTTTATTGATAGAAATGCGGGGGTATTTTATACCTGCCTAGGCTCAGCCTTCGGATGTTGACTTCAAAATGCTTGAGGATTCAGAAGAGCTTTGCCAACTTTGGGTGGTGCTCAAAGTAGCTAGGTCTGAAGGCCGCCCTCAGTTCAAACTTCTGAGGGGTCCTAGGGGCGAAGCTATTACCGAAGCAGCTCAGGAGCTACTGGCTACTATGAAGATGGAGCCCCTTCAGAGTTCTTCATCTTTGCCATACTTAAGCTGTTTTGAAGTAGGCTTAATTGGCGAGGGGGTGCAGTCTTTGGGTACAGCCTTACAAGGCGATGAAACCCTAGACTTTTCTGCCTTCGATGCGGCATCGCCTGCGCTTCAGACTTGGGTCAACCTACAAGAAGAAAGACAAGCTCTACAGGTTTCAAAGCATGGATGGTCCAGCTGCAGGAGGTCAGGCTCTGACGGGGCTTCGTCCAGCCGAAGGGGCCTTGCCGGGAAGAAGAGCAAGCGATGGCCAAACAAGTTGAGGCCTTGAGCTCGCTTTTTCCTAGGCTTAGATACATATTACTCATAGCCTTTTAGTTTTCGAAGTGTACCTATAGCATACTTTGCTTTTGGCATTCAATGAATGGAACATGTTATATTTGCATACTTCGTCTGCATGCTTCGAACGTTTGAGTGTTCCGAACGTTTAGCTTGTCACGCTCGTACTTCATATTTCATTCGCACACTTCGCATGCATACCTCGGTCGCCCCTTGCACGTGGCGGTTAGGGACTTGGTCGTTGCCGGTGCGTGCAATTATAAAATGCGAAGGGGTGCACCTTGGGCAGCTTTGAATATATAAATCGCGTCGTTCGGGAGCCTCGCTTGGGCTTCAAATGCTTAAATTTGAAGTGAAGCATGGCTTAGGAGACATTTGAATTAAGTGAAGCATGGCTTCGTCATGCTTAATTCTCGACAGTAAACATACGCAAAGTAAGGCTTCAAAGCGCGTTTAGATTGTGAAGCTATGCTTCTGAGCTTGACTCTGCAATGAGAATGGAATGAGTGGTGTGGATTCACCAAACTTGTGATTGTGAGCCACCATTGACTCTGAGACACCTTTGACTCTGGATATCGGGAACAGAACCCGAGACCATGAGACACATAAGGCCGGTGGCCTGGAATCCCAAACGCATCAGGCCGATGGCCTAGAGTCCTTGGATGCATCAGGCTAGTGTCCTGGAGTCCTTTAGCCCACTGCTACGGGCCCGGAGGCACTGTGTAGCCTTCGAAGCAGCACTTCGGATTTTAAATAGATCGAAGCAATGCTTCGGCCCTTATTGATGTTAGGAGGTAACTTCGGTTCTTAATAGAACAGAGCCTTGACTTCGGGTTTCAATAAGGACACCGTAAAGCTTCGATTTTTAATATAGTAAAGGCTTCGATAATCAGTAAAGCGAAGCAGGGCTTCAACATTAGATAAAGTGAAGAAAAGCTTCAACATTTAATAGGACGAAGCAAGGCTTCAGTTTTAGTGGAACGAAGCAAGGCTTCGGGTTTTAATAAGGCAAAGCAGGGCTTCAGCATTTAAATAAAATGAAGCAAGCCTTCAGCATTAAAAAAGCAAAGCATGGCTTCGGTATTGAAAAGGCAAAGCATGGCTTCGGTTTGGGTGCATACCTTTGGAAGCTTGACCTAGTCCGGAGACCAAATGACTTAGCTTGGTTGTGGAAGGCTTTCCTCGTAGCCCCTAGGGCTTTTGAGGCCTTCGGTGAGCACCCGAAGCCCTTTGCCGAAGGGTGCACTCCGAGGCATGAGGGGTCGTGGAAGGCGAGGAAGGCATTCGAACTGTACTCGAAGCCCCTTGCCGAAGGGTGCGCGGAGTCCTAAGACGCCGAAGCTCCCTCTGCAAGAGTACATCATAATACAGGCAGTGGTAGAGAACATAGCTTTTAGTACTAAGTTCCCTACAGACTGCGCCAACTGTTGTAGCAATTGTGTTAGCTACAACAGGTTTTTATGTGGTGTATGGTGTATATAATGAACCTCGAAGGGTTCTCACAGAGGGAGAGAAAGAGTTTATACTGGTTCAGGCCTCCCTAGAGGGATAATAGCCCTACGTCTAGTTTACAATGGATTTGGCATTATTTTGCCTCTACTCAACATGTATCCCTATTACAAGGGCATGGCCCTGCTTTTATAGGCTCGCAGGCCAAAGGAAAAGACTAAAATACCCTTTATGAGTCGTAGGCTTTATAGGGGCAAGAAGGGAAAAAGACTAGACTACTATACATTTAACTTTACAAACGCAGTAGATAAACATCACTTCTGGAGTAGGTATACGGCATACCAGGTGTGAGGGGCCCCGGTATGGCTTTACACTGTAGCAACACTTGGATATTTCTTTTGGTCCAGAGTACTTGTCGGAGGTATTTAGTCGAAGGTAGCCGAGGGGGCTCCGGAGTGCACTCTGAAGCGGACCCCGAAGGGGGCTCCGAAGGGGACTAGAGGGGTCCCGGAGGCTGGGCTCCGGAGGGGCAAGTCTTGGCTATTCTTGGAGTTTGACTTCGTCAGAGGAGGCTAGAGCTCATCCTTTGGCTTCGCCAGTGGACAAAATCCAAACCCGAGGCCTTCAGAGGCTGACGTCATTTGGCCCCTGTTTAAAGGAAAACTAATTCCCCCAACACACAATTTGTTTAAAAAGGAAAATAATTTCCTTTCTCATTTCTTGGCCAGCTCATTTCCCTCCTTTCTGTCTTCACGTGAGCAGCCAGCCTATTCCCCATTGCTTTTTCGTTTCTCTCACTCACATGGGAGCCCATATGTCAAGAGCTCCTTCAACATCTAATCCATCTCTATTTCCTGCGTGCTACAGTCAGCCCATTTAGTTGAAATTGACAAGATGATTGTTCTTTGTAACATATCTTATTTTTAATGATAAATATTTATTTAGAACATGATAGACCTCAGTTTACTGATATTTAAAATATTTTTTAGATATTGTCTCAATTTACTGATATCTGAAATGTTTTACAGGTGTTTTTATGGACTGTTGATGCCAAGATTTATTAGAGCCCAGACCCACCAAGGATGCCGCGCGGCCAACATAAGTCAAAATAGGTTCGATCAATGATGATCAAATAAATCCATCCAAGATTGTTACAGTATGGGCGGATATGAAGGAGCCGATGAAAGAGAGGGTAGATAAGGATGATCCAAAATCGGTTACAATGTAGATTACTTGTATGGCAAGTCTCCAGACTATAAATATGTATCTAATTAGCTTTGTTTACACACAGTCAACCCCTACAAACTACTACTTTCGGCGCATTGTCAGCCTTGGATTCCCAAGGTTAATCCTGATGGGGCTTGGCCCTTGGAACCGGGCTGCATCATCTCGATCTTCGGCGAAGAGGTGAGTCCCACCACCCCGATAATCACATCAATTGAGGTTGGTTCTTTAAGGCTACATTGTATCGATCTCTTGAGGTATCAGCTTGATCAGTGTGACTGTTGGGTTTATTTTGATATATTTTGCTAGGTCTAAGGCTGCATCAGTTTTGATCTCTTAGATTGATGTGAATTAGGTGCCATAGTTTAAGGCTTCATCTGTTAAGTCTGACATCTTGATCTATTGTATCTTTTTCATGCTATGTACTATTCATATGAATAAAGTATGCTTGATGCGTTGAAGTGTTGTTGATTTATCGTGACTGGTGACTATCTCGGATAGGTCCAATCTTACGATTACAGTGACTTAATGATATGAATATGTCATTAGGCATGCTTGCTTTAGTTTCTATCGGAGTACAAGTCGATAGGTTATCTCTGTTTCCACGCTATGTTTCATCTTCACATGGGAAGCATTCATCGGCCTCGTTACACAAGGACGTTATACTATCGGCCGATAGAGTGATCAGCCCGATAGCGTGGGCGTGGCCATCGGCCCCATGGCCAATAGGAGCGGTTATTCCTGCTTATTTTATTCTCACCCCAGTCATCGACTTGACAACCGATCGGCGTTGCTACTAACATTGATCTTTTATAATTCCTTATCAGTCGCAGGGTTGTAGGACCGAAAGTAGCGACTAAAGGGGGGGTGAATGGGCTCCTAAAAATTTCTTGCTAAACTATGATCCAATCCCAATACCCAAACGAACTTAACCGGAAAAATAATATTAGCAAAACAAATTACTGGAATTAAAATTATCTAGCCTAAAAATGATCGGTATCTTAATTTAAATGATATTAAAGATAAACTAAATAAAAATACTGCAGTAAAATAAAAACACCTAGATAAATCACGAGATATTTATATTCCAGTCTAGAAATAAAATGCTACTCAAATGAATAAAACATGGATCATTCAAAAAAATAATTCAGAAACTGTTTAAATAAAATAATATGAGAGTACCACACAAACTACGGAAAGAAAAATAATAGATCTGCTAATTAATAGATAGATAGTTATAGATTTATTTATCCTAACAGAAAAATAGGAGATCAAGGAAAACTTACCTTCGACGTCCACGCCGTTGTGTACCCCGTGCGCTGTCTTCCACTGAACAGCTCTGATGCGCCTGGACGCCGCGCACTGCGCCTGCCTTTTTGCTGCTGCCACACCGCGTAGTAAAACCAGCCAAAAAGCTAAATACAGCTGCAAAACGCGCAGCTGCTAGCAATTGGAACCCGTGCCTGGCTGCCGGGTAGGAGAAAACATGTGTGACACTGCAGAAAGCCTGGCGCATGAAGATCTCGAGAAACGTGCAGGAGGAGAAGATCAATTCAAGCCTTCCATGCGCGCCTGGCTGAGAGCATTTGTAGCCGTACTGTAGCCCACAGAAAGCGTGGCTTTAATTGCCGAAAACTGCAGCCAGCGTGAGTGCTGTGCCTTGCAAATTTCCACCGGAGAAAATTGTGTGGGGCCCGCCGTATGTTGCTGCTCTCGCCGTGAGCCTGAGTGCCGAAGAAACAAATGATGCCGCCTGCACGGAGCATGCTCCTGCGAACTGCTGTTGGTCCCGGCGTGCTGTAGACTTCCACCGCGCTATCGTGTGCTCACGCCCAAGCAAGATGCAGCAGCCTTCGCCGGCCGAGACAAGGCTCCCACACACACAAAAAAAACCAGGCAAGAGGTGCACCGGCCGGAGAAAAATGTTCAACACGAAATCACAGAGAAAAGATTTCCGTAGAAGAAGAATAGCGGCCGAACCAAAATATGGACTGTGGATTGATCTATTAAGAAACAGTCATCTATCCCCAGGGGGGATAGGGGCCTATTTATAGGCGACTCCTAATACATGAAAAGACTAATTTACCCCTAGGGTAAATTAACACTAACTCTAAAATAAATTCCGAAAATTACTAAAATATTCTTAGAAAAATCTTCTGATTCAAATAAAAATATTCTAAACTTAAAAACTAAATATTAATATCCTAAAAACAAAATAATCATACAACAAAATAATCATAGGTTGTCAGTTTTGCGCCGAAACTGACAAAGCGTCCACCGTCTTCGCACCTGGTACCCGGATTAGGCTGACCCAACCCCGCAGCTTCCTCAGCCCGGCAATCGCTCGCCGCACGTGTACCTGAGTCAAACCCAATAAACAAACTAGTGGATCATCTATCGGATTGGGCCAGCCCGACTCCGCGGCTCCTCTGCCTGGCTGTCGCTCGCTGCCCGTGTACCTGATGAGTCACACGCGCCTCAAACTCGGCAGGTCTTCATATCTCCCTTCCTTTGACTTCCGTTGACAATCACTCATCACATCTGGAGTATCAAAACCATATTCTTCAACATGGTTTCTCAATCTCTCCTCTTGATGAGTGCATTGTCAACACCCTCTTCAGCTCATCTCCAGAACCCGCAAAACATGTGGAAACAGGAAAACAAAGACAAAAGAAAATAGAACAAAGAAAATAAAAGTTTAACCCTAATGACCAAAAGCCAAACATAAGAAAGAAAATGGTCATTATGGTTAACCAAAAATAAAGACTCAAAAACAAGTGCAATCTCAGAATTATCAACAAGGAACTCCCCCTGAAATAAATCTCAGAGAAAGCTAAAAAATGTACTCCAAAATTTCTCCCCCTTGTTGACAATTGGACTCATCAAGTGAGACTAAATGCAGTCTAAAGAGACATAGACACAAACTCCCCCTGAAATGCAGCTCCCACTCAAAATATGTCATGAATGCAAATGGGGTGCAGGTGGAGTGTAAAAAGCATGCTTCTTAGATATGATTGCCTGCAATTACAACATCTAACAGGTATAACAAAGAATATACTGTCCAAGATACATGACATGATCAGTGCAATAGATGATATCTAAAGAGAGTCATTAGCATGCATTTTTCGATTTTTGCAAACAAAAGCATCACCACATTTTCTAGTTGACAAGCAGAGTAAAGCATGAGATGCAAAAGCTAACTAATATCTACCAAGATAAGCATTGTCCAAAACAAAGTGCTTCAGCAAACTTGTCATCTTTTTAAAATTTCCAGTCTTTTTCTTTTTCTTTTTCATTTCTGCCAGGGGTTATTTGCATGTCAAACCTTATGCTAACCGACCAAGTCAAGCCTAGGCCAGAACTGGACCATCAGAAGCTTAAGACATTGGTCTTGGCATACATTACACCGTCCTAGTTCATACCAAAGTGCTATGGTAAGCAGTCTAGAACAATGCAATGCGAAAAAGCAAACCCACCTGGATCTTTTCTAATAATCATAAAAATGCATAAATTTTCCGTTTTTCTGAATTTTTATCATTTTTATAGCACATTTTTCATATTTAAAGCATATAAATGTCCAAGTTGCATATCTACATCTAAGTAAGGATCTAGCTACAAAGCATGTAAAAGATAGCGAAAGCATTCAGCCTACACATGCTAGTTACCAGAAGCACTAGTGATAATTTTTCAATTTTAAAACATAAAATCCATGCATATGACAAATATCAGATATATCATGTGAACTGAAATAGAACACGATCATCGACAAGTAATCAAAAACATATACTAGCTAGAGAAAGTAAAGCAGATTAATCATATAACAGAAGCAAGCTCAAAATGTGATTGATGGTTATGCATGATATGAACGCACACAAAAAGACTCAATAAAAAATAAAGAAGAAAGTAAAACTGACTCAAAGTATCCTAAAAAGGATACACAACTCCCAAATCAATATCAATAATCATGAGTGGGGGCAAACAGTCCAATGCCAGGTTTAGCAAAAGTGCTAAACCAGTGTCGAGCCATCTGCTCGTGTGTAGGAAAGCAGAAGGAATCATATGAGTCTGGTCCAAAACGCGGCTCAAAGCGTGGTCCTCTGTTCTGCCTAAAATCACGGTCACAAGGTCCAAAACCGTATCCATGACGATCTGGAACTCTCCCGGAACGAAAACTACCCTCCGGAGCACGGTCATAAAAACTGTCTCCTCTACCACCACCTACACGACATGGCCTGGCCTCTAGCCTCTCTCTACGTCGAGGAACTCTGTGTCTACCACCCTGCTCTCTCTGCTCGCTCAACCCGCTTCCTCCTGAAGCAAAACTCCTCAAGATGCCCGTCTCTTTGACAAAACTCACAGTGATAGGTAGGCTTCTTGGTATGTGGTTGAGGCTTGGGATTCTTAGGCTTGGTGGTGTTTGGTGTATCATCTTTGGTGTGAGATGATCCAGGTAAAGAATCAAGAGAAGTGTGAAGAGTTTTAGGCTTTGGGACCCAGATTTGCTTCTTAGATGGAGATTTAGGTTGTTCTTGGAACACTCCATCCTTGGGCTAACTATCCTTAAAGGACTTAGTGGAGTGAGTCTTGGGATATCTCTGTTCAGGAGTCATCTTACTCCACTCCACTGCTCGGCTAATAGCACTCTCAAAATCAGCCTTGGTATAGGTGTAACCTACTCCAAACCCATCCTGTCTCTTAAACTGCTGGATCATCATGCCGATCTGTGGCTCTCTGGCACTAATCCAACTTAGGATCTGACGGAGGTAAAAGTTCACATTCTGAACATCAGCTAGCTCCTCTCTCAAGGAAGCTAACACCTCCACCTGAGACAAGCAGATCTCACACACTTTATCAGCTTCGACAGACTTCTTAGCTTTTAGCTTGATCAACTCCATTCTAATGGACAGACAGTTCTCACAAACAGTGGGTAGAACTAACAAGGTCTCAAGCTCTAGCTTAGTCTGCTCCAACTCAGCTCTCACTCTAGCTAACTCGCTCAACTGCTCATCACTCTTGGCTCTCAGCTCAGCTATACTAGCTAAATGAGATGGGTAGTCTACACAAGGTACGACGATAGTGGCATGAGCATTTTTTAGCTCCTGCTGAGCGCTTTCAAGCTCAGTAGCCAAAGCGTCTCTCTCATCTACTCTCTCTGTGTACCTGGACTTAAGAGTCGTCAGGTCACACAACAACACCTCACAGTTAGGGCACTCACCACTATCACCCAAGCAAGGGGAAGACGATAGACTCTCAATCTTGCCATTCGCCATGGCAAGCTCACTCTCAAGCTCATCTATCCTCTTCTTAGCCTCTCTAAGCAGTTTCTCTCGATACTTCAACTCCTGACGGTTCTGTTCTAGGAAACTAACAACTTCTTGTTCATAGGAAAATGCCTTCTCATCGTCGTCATCGTCGGAGTCGTCGGAGGAGTCCTTTTCTTTCTTCTCCCCAAGAGCCATTGAGCAGAAGCTCTTGTGGGGTCTTTGGCTGTGACGTGAGCGACTCTTCGGCTTGTCCCCGAAGGTCATGAAACAGAGGCCCGCCGGATTGTCCCTGTCCTTCCCCTTCCTGATCATGATCTCTTCATCACTTGAACTTGAAGATGAGGAGGAAGACGAGGATCTCTTGGAGTATCTTTTCTCCATCTCTGGTGAAGAAGGTCTTGTCTCACTTCTTGTTTTCACGCCTGTAATCCTTCAGAGCATTTCGAAAGAATTTTGTCTTGGGCTTGCCCTTTGTGGAAGTGGAGTTGTCATACTTGCCGGAGTTGTAGGAGTTTCCGCCGGTTCCCTTCTTGTAATTCTTCTGCTTGGGGCAGTCGGCGTGTCTCTTAAACATTCGTTTATCATAGACACGTCACACCTAGTTGTTAAACAAGCACAGATCATCATCTCCTAGAGTATCAAGTTGTTCCTCGGAGATAGACATCAAGGAAAAAGCAGTACAACTCATGGCATTAGGATCAAAAGACGGTGTCGCAAGTGCCAGAGTCTTGGAGCCAGAATCAGTGAGATTTGATCTCAACTGAATATCGACCTCTGAGGCCTTGAGCTTACTAAAAAGCTCTACGACAGTCAAGGTATCATAAGACGCGCTCTAAACAATAGAAGAAACCTTGATCTCCCAGATCTTAGGGTCCAAGGTATGGAGTACCTTAAGAGCCTATTCATGATCCGAGACCAGATGATCACGCTCGGCCTTGTTGATGCAAAGCTTGTTAATGATCGATTGAAAATGACCAAACAAAGCCTCAACAGTCTCACTCGACTTCTGTGAGAAATTTTCATACTCACGCTAGTAGGTCTGGTAGAGCCTAGCCTTGACCTGAGCTGTCCCCTCATGGTGTGCCTAGAGGGTAGCCCAGATCTCTTGAGCAGTGGTGAGATGGCTAACACGCTCAAACTCACTAGGACCTAGACCAGAAAATAAAATGTTCACCGCTTCACTATTATTTTGATGCTGTGTAACTACATCTGCAGTAGTATCC
>JAAALK010000283.1:101332104-101366052 GCA_019279435.1 Zizania palustris | reverse complement strand
ACCATAGGCCTTGTTAACACGTAGCTTGTTAATGATCGATTGAAAGCGACCAAACAAAGCCTCAACAGTCTCACCCGGCTTCTGTGAGAAATTTTCATACTCACGCCGGTAGGTCTGATATAGTCTAGCCTTGACCTGAGTTGTCCCCACATGGTGTGCCTGCAGGGTAGCCCAGATCTCTCTAGCAGTGGTGAGATGGCTGACACGCTCAAACTCACGAGGACCTAGACCAGAAAATAAAATGTTCACCGCCTTACTATTATTTTGATGCTGGATAATTACATTTTCAGCAGTATCCGCAGCAATAGTCGTTATGGTGAAACTAGGATGAACACAAATCTCCCATATGTCCGAGCTCTGGCTCATAAGGTATGCTCGCATGCGAGTCTTCCAATAAGTGTAGCCAAAAGCTTCTATGGATGGGATTTTACCAGAAGACGTCATGGTCACTACCTAGGTTTTAGAATTGGTTAAGATATTAAAAAAAACTAACCTCGCTCTGATACCACTTGTAGGACCGAAAGTAGCGACCAGAGGGGGGGTGAATGGGCGCCTATAAATTTCTTGCTAAACTATAATCCAATCCCAACACCAAATAAACTTAACCAGACAAATAATATTGACAAAGCAAATTACTGGAATAAAAACTTGTCTAGCTTAAAAAAATGATTAGTATCTTAGTCTAAATGATATTTAAGATAAACTAAATAAAAACTACGGCTGTAAATAAAATTGGTACTCGAAATATTTATAAATTACGTAGAATACCCAAATATATTAATAAAATATTCAGATTGCGAACTATAAATAAAATACTAATCAATTAAATAATAACATAGATCATCCATAAGTTAATTCCTAAAATATTTTATGTAAATCTAAAATAAAAATATTATTGCGACTATTAATAAATTTTTTTTTTGAGCAGATTAAAGAATATTAAAATAAAACTATACGAGTAGTAAAAAATACTTAGGCAGTTTAAATTACTATGAAATTTTTTAAACAAAACTTTTCACTAATTAATTAGTGGATGATTATCTTTAACAACTGATCTACTAAATAATAGGAGATTAAAACAAACTAATCTGAAAAGCCATCAACGTCTGCGTTGCTCCACGCCAAGAGCAGTGCTCTGCCTCCTCTGCATCCCGCCGGCGGGTCCAGCCAAGAAAACAGCAAGCGCCAAATGCAGTCTCTGTCACGCACTGAGTTAGAGACAAAAATCCTGCCACAAGAAAAGTCGTTGTTCGCCGCGAGCTGCTCTCGCCAGAAGTGTATTATTATTTTATTTTTTTTGTCTCGCCGGACGGATGCGTCGACTGACTTCTCCGCGCAAGTCCCTTCGCCGCGCGTGCTCTGCTGCCAAACGCTGCGCTTGACCACACTATGAATCTCGCCCGGATCACCTGCGTAAAAACCACTCACCTCTTGTTGTTTTGCTGTGGAAGAAAACTGCGCAGGCTGCTATGCTGCAATGCCTCGAGCGGCGGGCTCGCTGTCGCCAGCCAGAATTGCTTGCCGGCCGAAGCGGTCGTGCGACGACGGCGAAAACAATACGAAAAAACTAGTGGCGAAAAAAAATATTTGGACTGAGATTGATCTCGTGAAAAACAGTCAACTATCCCCAAGGGGATAGGGGCCTATTTATAGGCAAATCCTAATACATGAAAAAACTATTTTACCCTCAGGTAAAATAAACTGACTCTAAAATAAATTCCGAAAATTACTAAATATTCTTAGAAAAATTAACTGACTCGAATAAAAATATTCTAAACTTAAAAACTAAATATTAATATCCTAAAACGAATTAAACATAGATTGTCAGTTTTACGCCGAAACTGACAAAGCATCCACCGTCTTCGCACCGGGTACCCGAATTGGGCCGACCCAAACCCGCAGCTTCCTCAGCCCGGCAATCGCTCGTCGCCCGTGTACCTGAGTCAAACCTAGTCAACAGACCAGTGGATCATCTGCCGCTCCTAGACATGTACCCAGATTGGGCCAGCCCGACTCCGCAGCTCCTTTGCCCGGCGGTCGCTCACTGCCCGTGTACCTGAGTCACATTCGCCTCAGACTCGGCAGGTCTTCATCTCTCCCTTCCTTTGACTTCTGTTGACAATCACTCATCACAACTGGAATATCAAAACCATATTCTTCAACATGGTTTCTCAACCATTAAACTGCTTCTATGCAGTCTCAAGCTCAAAAAGTGTTTGAGCATGCATTGAACGCAACTGAGCAAGCTCACCCACGACAATAGTGCAAGATTCACATTCAACATCATTAACTCTAGACTTAAGCATGACATACTCTGTAGAAACATATTCTAGCCTAAGTCTAAGGTCTTTTCTATATATAGCGGCTTGCACAAGTAACCTATCCTGACCAAGAACTACTTCATTGAGTTCATCTAATTTAATTGAAAGCTGGTCATAGGATAGTGGTACCTCAGATGAGTCAAGCTCATCGTCACTGTGATCGCTGTCGTCCATGAAGCAGAGGCCAGTGAAATCTTGTCCCTTCTTGTCCTTCTTCTCCTCCTTCCTTGAGGACTCTTCCTCCTCATCAGAGCTCGACTCCTCAGTTGAGTAAGTGTCGATGTCGCTGAGAGCAGCAAAAAATGCTCTGGAAGAAGTTTTAGCTACCCTCTTAGCCACCTTGTCGTGCTTGCCCTTCATAAAGGGTTTCCTCTCCTTTTTGTGGTATTTGGGGCGCTCACTCTCATCTCTCCTCTAGAGCTTAGGACAGTTGGCCTTGATGTGAGAAGTGTCGCCACACTCAAAACAGCCACTAAAACCACTTCTCCTCTAATCCCGTCTCTCATGGTGAAAACGGGTGAACCATCTAGCAATGAGAGCAAGCACTTCATCATCCATAGTGTACACCTGCTCCTTAGTGACGGATACCAGCGAGGACAAAGCAAAACCACCTGCTAGAACACAAGTTCCAAAGGAGCTTGGTTCTGTAGTGGTGCCATGGCTAGTGCTAGAAACTAGTGCCAAAGGTTGTGACAAGGAGTTCCTATGCACTGCAAGAGATGCCTTGGCAATCTCTATGAACTTTACCTTGCTAAAGAGCTCATCATAGGTCAATGTGTCATAACCTGCGGACTCCTCAATGCTGCATATCTTCACTTCCCATATGCTACGATTGAGAGCATAGAGAAGCTTGATAGCCCTGTCATGGTCATTGTAAGCAAGTGTCCCGTTGGACCGCAAGTTACTCACTATCGCATCAAAGCGAGAAAACATGGCATCTATAGATTCACCAGGCGCCTGCACAAACAACTGATACTGTTGATTGTACGTGCTTTGGTGTTGAACCCTATCAAACTCTGATGAGGACATCACTTCACATGATACACACATGGAGCCTCCAACTACAATTCAATTACTAGGACGAATCACACGCGCCCGTGCCCGTCGCTTGAACCATGAGGTTAATTCTTTACTTAGCAACTATGTTAATATTTGTTTGGACGGGATGCTACTGAATACTAGTGATATTTTGTTGCTTAGGAACATGGGAGATGGAATAGAAGAGTTGGAGTTGAAGACGGAGTCGCACGGATGTTTTGAAGTCAAGATTTCGCTGGTTCGGACTACATCGACCACCATGCACCAAAATGGGCATAACTTCCTCATACGAAGTCCTATTGGTGCATTCTTGGACTTTTTGGAAAGCTGAGGAGAAGACGGATCGTTTGCCATTGGTTTCGTCTCATTTGGAGTCTCGAGTCGACATGTGTGTTTAAAACAGTCCTGCGTGACAGAACTGGGCCGTGTTGGACCATAGTCCAAAGTCTGTTCGCCTTCTAGCCCATAGTCTGAGTCTGTTCACCTTCCACAGGCTGCCCACGCCCTATATATTCTTGCCAGCCACCTTTAGGGTTAGGTTTTGCTTTGTTTGCATCTACACTTGTGTGTTTAGATCCCGCCTCTTGCACCGGACCGATTGGCTGCTGCATTGGCGTTTGTGAAACCTCACCTTATCATCGTTTGTCTGTGATTTGGCATTCGACTTGTATCGTTCCTGTTCTTGCTTGTGTTCTTGGGTTCCCTTGCAGGAATTAGCCTTCGTGGCGAGGTCAATCGCGTTCTGCGTGGTTGATAACCAACGGAGACAGTGGTGTAACGATTGCAAGGTTTTGATCTGCCGGACCGGAGCCTTGGATCGCCAACGTCGAGATTCTCCACCAACCCAAGTTATCCTTTACCTAGCGGAAGATCGGGACCAATCCCCCATCAAACTCACTCTGACTCAAACCAATGAACAATATATTTCTAGCCTTGGAGTTAGCATTATGCTGATCCTTTTCTTTTTGAGAGGTGCGAGTTTCAGGGATGGAGTATTGTGAGTCCACAATCTCCCAAATTGCATTTCCTTGGCTTAGCAAGTAAGCCTCCATGTGCACCTTCCAGTATGCAAAATCAGTCCCGTCGAAGAGAGGTATTTTACTAACTCTGTCCATGTCGCCAACACATCACAAAACCAGTTAAGTTCAACTGGTGATCTTAACCTTCTATGATACCAATTGTTGGTCAAAAACGCGATCAGAGGGGGGGGGGGTGAATGGGAGCTTTTAAAATTTCAGGCTAAAAATAGCCTTCTATTTTAATTCTGTTCACTGCGGAACAGGCTTCGAACACACCCTTCGGAGGTCTGGCTCCGAGGTATTCCACAGCTCTAAAACCAGGTTTCACGAGGAGAAAAAGTTTGATGTCAAGAAGACTTCGCTCCACCGACAAAACTAAAAACTCAACCCTGCTAAGTAAGTGCAGGCTCCACACACTAGGTGCCTTTGAGCAGACTTCGCACTTCACCCTTCGCAGAAGATGGTTTCCCTCTGTGGACTTTGACCCGATATTCTGCACTAGCAACTAGTACTAGACTTCGTATTTCGAAGGTCAAAACACACTCTAAACACCATGCGCTGAGGACTTCGACAGGGAGGAACACAGGCTTCGATTTAAGCCACCCAGAGTGCTTCGTTAGTAATCAGAGAGGACTAGCCTCCAGTTTACACAGAACGAACTCACACTGAAAAGAACACACTACGCACGCACTGATCTCTCGCACACTTCTCCAAAAACACCTAGATAACAAGCCCAAACCAGGAGGAATTGGCACATAAAGTAATCAAAACATGCAGTGCAAAGCAGGCATACAAGTTTCATTTCTTGAATAGGGAACACAAAATGAACTCATAGACTGAATACAAGAAAATGACGGCTAGCACAAAAGTTCTGAAAATGGCTGCTCAAAGTTTTACTATTGCCTAGCCAGCCTCCACTATTTATAGGCACTATTTAGCCCTATGAATAGACTACTTTACCGCTAGGATTTACACTGATTTTATCTTATCACAACAGGGGGTACAGACGGTAGTCTACTTTATTTGGAGGCTTCTTTTGTTAGCTTTGCAGAGGAGACAACATCAGCTTTTTCAGAGAAGACACGATCAACCTTTGCAGTTTTGGAGTCTTCTGAAGCCCTCCTTCGCACACAAGGGGTGCGGTAGCTTCGGCGAGAAGCCTTGAGCCTGATGGCCTTCGCTTCACTGAAGACAACCTTCGATACAGTGATGGTTTTGAGCCGAAGTCGCCAAAGCCCTTGAGCCTTCGCGCCATCACCTCTAGAGTGGACCACCACGACTTCATTGCTACTCCGTCAGTCCGTGTACCGAAGCCATGCATGGCCGAAGTACTTCAAGACAACCACACTCCGAAGCCCCACCTTCGAAGTACTATCCTTCGAAGTCCCTCCCTCGTCCAAGGCCTCCGCATGAAGCATTCCATGAGCACTTCATCGTAGTGTCTCTCCCCGAGCACACTCCTCGACGAACCTCACCCGGACCATACCTTCGATGCACCTTGACTTCTGAGACCTCCGTTGGGTAAACCTTAGAGTGCCTCCGTCTAGAGCACACTTCGAACATCTTGCCTTATTGCTGAGGACTTTGTCCACCAAACTCTAAATTCACTCCATTCGGAGTACCCTTCGAAGTGCCTCGCCTACGAGAACTTCATCTTAGGGTACCTTCAGCCGGAGCCACGCTCCGCACTCTCTGCTTTCTCTTGATGCACCTTGACCCAAGGACCGACCTCGACCCCACGCAGCCTTCGTGACCGAGCTCCCTGCTCGCCTAGCATCAAGCCTCCCGCTTGACCCAGGTTCACTTGCTACGAACCGTCTGTCGCCTCCAAAGTCATCTGCGCACAACATACAGAAAGACAAGTGTATCTAGTACCCTAGAGACCTCTCCGGGTAAACAACCTCCGACACACACTCCGGTGTACCGCCCAAAATACCGAACCCTTCGGTACAACCAAGTCATCGTGTACTGTCGGACCTCTCCAACAGTCACACTCTCCTGCAATAGCTGCAGCAACCGAACCCACCAAACCATTCGGTGAAACAACCTCCGAACACCTTCGGAGGTACCCCTTCGAAACCAGAGGATAAAATCTGTCAATCACTCATCACAAACTCCAAAACCAACCCTTGGTTTCTCAAGCTCTCTTAGCTCTCTTACTCCTGAAGCAAAACTCCTCAAGATGACATTTCTTCTTGCAAAACTCACGGTGATAGGTACTATTCTTTGGAAGGGGTTGAGTCTTAGGTTTCTTGGGCTTAGTGGTGTTTGGTGATGGCTTTTTGGTGTGAGAGGGCCTTGGAAGAGAGTCAAGAGAGGTAAGGAGGTTCTTTGGTATGGGGATTCAGACAGGTTTCTTGGGTGGAGCTTTTGATTGTTCTTGGAACACAACATCCTTGGGCTGACTGGCCTAAAATGACCTAATGTAGTGGGTCTTGGGATATCTCTCCTCTGGAGTCATCTTACTCCACTCTACTGCCCTACTTAGAGCACTCTCAAAATCATCTTTGGTGTACCTTTCATCTCTAACTGAGCGCTTTGGTGTAGCTTTGGGGCTCCGAGCACCCGTTCGGTGGACTTCGCGATCTGCTCCGGAGCTAGCGCCAAAGGAGCCGCTGAAAAGAGGTGGCATTTCATAAGTATGTTATCCATTTTCTAATATATTAATGCAGGAAGATCAAAGATTTACCTAGGGTTCGAAGATCTCCTTCCGAAGCATTTTCAAATGCTATCGGCCAGTCAGCTCCGAGAGGTGGGATCCGGAGGGCGATGAATTCCTCCACTAGATCCCACATGCTCATGCGGCTGGCTATTGAAGAGAGTAACCCAAGCCGCGTTGAGAGCAGGCATGTGTTCGGAGTAACTTCTGCCTCCTTCCAGAACCATATCTCCTGAAGAGGCCCTGCGAAGCTGGAATCTTCTCTGACTTCGGCGTAAAACCACCGGAGGATCTAGTTAGTATACTACTGGTCATTGATGGTATTCGCTGGGAAATGCTGCACATGTTCCTTCTGAAGCTGGAAGTTGACACTTACGAACGCCGTCAACACCTTGGTATCTTCGGGTCCATCTTGAGGCTTCGGTTGGCAAGTGGCTTCGTGGGTAGCGGCAAAGATCTCCGATCTTCCTTCGCATCCTTCGGCCCGAAGAGCCCATTCGAAGATCTCCAGCCTTGCACTAGCATTGTGGGACAACTGCGACAAGGTAATATGGAACATTTCCAGTACCTCTGTTAAGAAATTGATGGCAGGGAGTCCCAATCCAGCTTCGAAGAACGCTTCGAAGACTACCACTTCTCCACTCCACGGCTTTGGGGTTGACTCCCTTCCTGGAACTCGAGTCCTCATTCTACGGCCCAGCTTCCCAGCCACTGCTTCTTCAGTGGATTACGCAGTACTCGTGGGTTGGTCGATGAGGGAGCTTTGTGGAATCGGTTTCCTTGATGGAGGGCGGAGCTCCCGATGATTTTTGGGCCAAGAATCTCCTAGAGCTCCCACCATGGACACTGCCGCTGAAGCCACCCATGCCTGCATCTGTGCTAAGGAACCCGCTGCCACTGGCACGGTCACGCTGGTCCTCTCCATGAGTTGATCGCTCAAAAGGTTGAGGAGATTTGGAGGTTGAAGAAAGAAGGCTTCGAGCTTCAAGTTCTGTAAAAAATTCGGTGGGCTTCGACCCCCTTTTATAGCCTTTCCACTGGCTACTTAGCCTCGATCACATTCACATTGCAGTTTCAACTTCTACCGTTGACAGGTGGGACTAGGAAGTAAAAAGGTGTGAACCCACGGTAAAATTTCGACTGTTACCTTTTTCGGGAGCCTAACAACTACTTGAAGGGTAACGACTCAAAATTAACGGATCCTCACGACGTACAACCTCCGTAATGGTTCACTTCCCTGAGAAGTGTTCACACAACAGTTCTAGTTCGAAGTTTTCATCGGAGATGGTTTGATATCAAATACCCTTTGAATAACTGTAACATCTTCAGATTTCTCTAAGACCATGAATATGAAAATATTCCTTGTGTATACTGCTTTCGTGCCATATAGGTTAATCGGAGAAGCGTATTCAAGGGGCTATTGTTGGGGGAAAATACTTCATCCTCAGGTCTTTAGAGATCAATAGTCAAAGATAATTCACCAGCATCAAAGCTTGCGTTCATCTCCAGAGATGATGAAGTTTCTAAACCGAATGATACTTTCGGCTTCATGGTTCGAAGGTATCCTCCGAAGGCTCCAAAGCTATAGTGGAAAACAGCAATACTGATAAGACGTCTGCCTTATCTACCTTATCCGGATATGTTTTACTATTTTAACCCTATTCGGGGTACCGAATAGTTTCCACTATGTCGGTTGTAATTGAGGGTTAAATAGGTCTTTTCCTTATAGTTTTTACCTATAATACCCCCTTTCTCACCCTGTAATAGGCATCGAATACTCGGTTATTCAATACACTATTTCGGACTACTTTGAGGTATTATCCTATTTGGAGGCTCGAAATAGTTCTCAACACAAACTCTCCGTTTGTTAGTTCTTAATCTTCAAGAACCTGTTAGCGTAATCTTTTACGCCAACAATGATCGTCTGGTGAAGTTTTCTTCCATATCAGTAAAGAAGGCCTTGTCTTGCCTTCGATTCTCACGCCGATAGTGCTTCAGGGCCTTTTAGAAGAACTTTGTTTTGGGCTTTCCCTTGGTGAAGGTGTTTTGGTTAGAGATGATATATTTGTTGGAGTCGTAGGAGCCACCGTCGGTGCCCTTCTTTTAGTCATTCTACGTGGGACAGTCGGCGATGAAATGACCTGGATCACCACACTCAAAGCAACCATGTTTTGTGCCATGTCATTTGATCATTCTCCTATCGTAAACACAACAAACCCGGCTATTGAACAAGCACAGGTCATCATATCCTAATAGATCAAGCTGATCCTCAGTGATAGACATCAAGGAGGACAAAGCCCAACTCAGAGATGTAGCATAAGTAGTAGGAGTTGCATGGGCCAGTCTCTTGGATATGGATCTAGTGAGATTTGATCTCAGCAGGATATCTACCTCTGAGGTCTTGAGCTTACTAAAAAGCTCTATGACTGTCATTGTATCATAAGAAGCACTCTCAAATATTGATGATACATTGATCTTCTAGACCATATGATCTAAGGCATTAGCAGCTTTGTTTGCTCGAAGCTTGTTAATGATCGATTGAAAATGACCATACAAAGCCTCAACTGTCTCACTCGACTTCAGTGAGAAATTTTCATATTTTAATCGGTAGGTCTAGTAGAGTGTAGCATTGACCTGAGATATCCCCTCATGGTGTGCTGGAGGGTAGCCTAGATCTCTTGAGTAGTGTCGAGATGGCTAAGATGCTCAAACTCACTAGGACCTAAACCAGAAAACAAAATGTTCACTGCCTTGTTATTGTTGACATGCTCAGCGATCTTTTCAGGAGTATTTCGCTCAACAGATGACAATACAATGTAAGAAGCGTGAACACACATGTCCCAAATACTTGAGCTTTGGCTCAATAGATTGGCTCGCATGCGAGTATTCCAATAATTATAGCTAAAAGCCTCAAGCGATGGGATCTTCCCTGCTGAACCCATGGTAGCTACATTGGGTTAGAATCGGTTAAGGTATGGAAAAACCCTAACCAAGGTCTGATACCACTTGTAGGACCGAGGGTAGCGACCAGAGGGGGCGTGAATAGGCACAATTAAAAAAATCACATAGCGAAAGTGCACATAAAAACTAGTACTATTACTCTCCTATCTGATATGATGTGAAGCGACAGTATGGGAGATCACAAGTACTAAAAATAATTTAGCCTTCATAAATAACCTGTGTCCTAATTGAAAAGACAACCTTAAAATGCACAAAAGGTAGATTAATCAAATACTAGATAATCAAATTCATCGACACATTCACAAGGCAAGCAGGAATATAATGAACACTTAGCAATCATCCGATGTTCATAACCATTTAAACAAACAAGTGACATGCATAAATTATATCAAAATAATCAAATCCTATGCAAAGATTTAAGTAAATACTAAGAGGACAAGATGAGGAACTTACCTACTTACCTATGTCAAACACTGACTACTTTGAGATGATGAGGGGTGTAGCTAAAGAAGTACTTGCACCGGAGTCGAAGTGTCGACCAATCGCATGTGTTGCGCCTTCGAACAATGCACTCACAAGGTGACGAGAACAGGCCCCTTGATTGAGATAGTACCAGCGACTGTCCACGAACACTTGCTTGTGGCGATGCGTTTTGTGTCATGCAAGTCTACGCAGCGGGGACGAACCTAGCACTCAACATCATAGCCCAAGGCTATACTTGCGGTGGCAAGACTTTGATCGGAGGCGGCACAAGCTTCGAAGATGGGAGTAGGGCCTGAGTACTGCATGTGTTCCTAGAGCTTGCAGGTGAGCAGCACACATGAACTATCAGCACAAGAATCAAACAACGACTATTGCACGAGAGGATCCAAGCCAAAATCAATCAGTGATGCTCCCGAGAAAGATAAAGAAAGTAAACTCGAATTTTTCATTGGATGACTTGCCCTAACCCTAGGGGGCAAGGGGGCTTTAAATAGTCGGCCCATAAAACATAGAAATACCAATTAATCATCATGGTTTTTTATAGATTTGAAACCTTGTGAGGTCACACTATGGTTTTTGTCTTAGTGATGAGTGATTGACAAGGTTGCTCGATCTGGAGTGATGAGCTGGAGTGATGAGTGAGTGGTTGTTTGCTTGCATCGATGGAATCAATGTGTGGATATGGATTGTGCTGAGGGGATTGGTGTGCGACGCGTTTCGTGGTTTGGCGTGTCTCATGTGTGCAGGGTGGAGATGCTAACCAACTATTAACGGCGGGTGATCAAGGGTCAAGCGGGGAATTTCATGCCAAGTGATCAAGGATGTCGGGTGAAGTTGGAGATGATCTAAGGAGTGCATAAGGAGATAGAGCAAGACATGGACGTATGGATGGTCGAGATAGCACGACGATCAAGTCCGCGAAAGGGAGGCCAGTGCAAGTGATCAGGTGGCTCGAGGGGATCGAGAGCGCGAGAGACTTGCTGGCGGTCGAGTTCATGGATTGGCGTCACATTTCAGCGATCGGGAAGGCTTTGTTAGTTTTGGCTCAAAATTGTCATATCAGAAAGTGCTTTTAAATTCAAATAAATAGGAGTTTATTTTTCTGTTTAGTCGTCTAGATTAAATGTAATCTTTTAGTATTTTTCGGAATTCTTAATTCTGAAAAAATATTAAAAGAATAGGGTCAATGATGTAATAAATTAGGAGTATACCATTGTGTATTTTTAGAATTAATAATTCTGTTCATAATTAATAATTCTGAAAATACATAATGGTAATTAGGTAAATACCTAGATTTTTAACCTTAAAGGCATTTTGGAGAATACCTTAATGGGCTTGCCTATATAAAGGACTCCATGCCCAAGGGTGAGGTGACTTGTGGCTGTCATTTTGGGGCTACCAACCACACATTTTATTTTGTTCTAAGCATTTTTGCTGCTTCTTGTTTTGTGTACACACTATTCATCGTATTGAAAAAATTCTGGTGTCCCGGATGTGATACAGTGTGCAGCGATAGCTGTCCCTTCTCTGTTTTGGCGCAGGGAGTTCCTCTGATTTTAGGTACATAGTTGAAGATTGATTTGCTGTGTTAGTGCTTTGGTTTTGGTTGAAAATGGAACATTTGGTTAGTGTTCTTTGATATTGGTTCTTCAGATTGAGTTGAAACTAACTTTGATTACTGTGATTGAAGATTTTTAGTTCCCTACATGTCTCAGTTCTGATCAGTCTGTTTTTGTTCTGCATCTGTGCTTTCTCTGTTCAGTTCAAGAACATCTCAATGCTGCCATCATTTGATTCAGTTTGGATTTCTGCAGTTTTGACTTCTTGAACTGATTTGATCCAAATATTTAAGTTCTTGAGTGATTCCCTTATTGACTAATTCATCCATTTTTCCTTGGACATCGTCATATTTATCCTATCTGTTCATCTTTGTTGTGCTGTGCCTGCTCTAGGAGATATTTCTCTGTTCTTCACAGAGCAACAAGCATGTGCTAAATATGCCCATGAACAGCTAAAGCAATGATATTCTAAATTCTTCTTGCAATTAGTTTCAGCTGAAATTACATACAACAGTATATGCAGGAAGTTTATTCTCTGCTTTTGATTTCATCAGGTTCTACAATGCAGATTAATTGTTGGAGTTGCAATATTTGATTTCTATTATCAGTTTGGAATGGTTTGAGTTAATTATGTTTTTGCTACAGGGTTGTCACAAAATATTCTGAACTAATCTCAGCAGATTAATTTCCTTCTGAAAAGTTATTCCTGAATTTCTACAGTGGGGTTGAAATCTGCAAAATCTGTTTGTTGTGTTGAAGAATCAAGTTTATCAATTACTGGTTGGTTCTCTTGTTTTTATGTTATTGTGTCAAGTTAGCTTGCTAGTTCTTTGTTTTGATTCTTGGTGCTTCACTTCTGAAATATTGCAGTCATGATCTTCATTTCTATGGATTAAAACAGTACTGCTGTTCAGTCTTGAAGGGGATCAGTATAGTACTGAATTCAGTTCAAAATGTTCAAGAACTAGTGAGTTCAGATTGTTCTACAACAAGCTATTGGTTCTTCTTTCAGCTCAAATCAGATTGTATTGCTTATCTGAATTTATCTCAGCTGAGCTGTGTACTTTTAATCTTCTATCTTTGCTGATTACTATTGTTTCCTGTCTGAGAATTTAAAACTATACTGTTTTGGTTGATCTGTTCTTCCAGAAAATTTAGAACAGTTGATTATACAGACTGCTATAGAAATTGACAGAAGAAATTTTTGTCCTTGTTCAACTATTCTTCTGTAAGTTCTTCTTGGCTGCCACTGTTCATCATCAAATGTTAAACATCAGGAACACTGCTCATTGCTTTCTTGCTATAACAATCTGTGATTCAAACTCTTGAAGAATACACTATTCTGATTGGAGCATAATTATGAGCATTGAAATTCATTTTTGTTTTGACTTGTTTATATTCAATCTTGCCTTGTCTTCTCTGCTGGTCTGATACTGATTTGAGTTTGAAATGTGCTGATGAGAATTGTACTTGCTGGTTGGACTTGATTTTCAAGATGATTGTGTTCAAATTTTCAGTTTTGTGTGTATGATGTTTACCTGTGTACTGTTCATCATTTGGATCATCATTTCAGAAAGATTAATCTAGTTCTAAACAAATTTAAATTGCCTAAGTTGATATTCTGGTTGTTTCTGCAAAGTTTGAACCCTGTCGACCATTTAAAGACCGATTGACTTCTGTCGGCAAACCAATCTCCGAACTAGAGTCTGAATTTTGGCAAACTAGTTACCGACAGACTATTTCGGCAATTCAAAGTCTGATCTAGAGGAAAATTCAAATTGAGGAGATTTTTGTTCTCGTTTTGTACTGTGTTCATTGATTTCAATTCTGCAATTGTTTAGAGGTGTGTTGGGTGAGTTGTACAGGCCATCGTATTCACGAGAAATTATTGAGGAGCCTATTCACCCTCCTCTATTCGCCATTCCGATCTCACAATGGAAGCAATAATAAAATATAAAATACCTAAAATGCCCTTAGGATTTTTACGGACTCGATTAAGACAGGTTGTAGGCCCAATGGGAAAAATAGTAAAATTCTAACTATAGGTAGTTTGTCCTGACGCGGAGCTTTCGTAGCAGCTACGGCTTCACTTCAAGACAATCAGATCTTCGATCGACGGTGCAGATGGGCTCTCGGTTTTGCACCAAAACAGACAAAGTGCTTCCCCCCTTCACACTGGGTACCCAGATTGGGCCGACCTGACTTCATAGCTCCCTCATCCTAGCCGCCGCTCGCCGATCGTTTACTTGAGTCAAACCTGGTCAAACCACAGGAAGTCCTTGCCGCCCTTGACTTGTGTACCCGGATTGGAGCCATTCTATTCCTCTCTCTTTGACTTCCATTGACAATCAGTTATCATCATTTGGAGCCATGAGGCCCATGATCTTCAACATGGATCCTCAATCGTTTCAGATGGATTGTGTACTGGTAGGTTGCTTTCCTTTGCCTTTGCCTTAGGGTGGAGGAGGACACACTGAAGATGAAGTATGCACTTGGATGCCAATATTTTGGAAAAGATGTGCTCTTGAAGCAAGCCACTTGAAATGACCTCTGAAAGATGGTTTGGCACTAGCAGCAGGTGGAGATCCTTTGACATCACTATCATCATCGGAAGGGTGCCTTGGGTCATGCATAGCCTTCTTCTGTCATCTATCAGACATTGTGACAACTTCTACAAAGAAGCAAAGGATCAAAAGTTGAATCAAGGATTTGGATCAATGAATGAAAACTAAAACACAACATATATATTGGACTCAAACTTTCTTGGTAGAAACAGATTGTACGGTAGGACCAGATTGTTCGGGACCCCGCAAAATCGAAACTAATCAATCTCAACAATGTGATTAGGTTACAATGAAACAACATCGAGAGGACTTATTCTAGCCTAAAATATTCAATATTTTACCAAAGACTAGAAGGGAAAAGCACCAAACTAGGTCAAATAATAGGATACTTCAAAGAGGAACTTCGAGATGAAAAGAAGGAAAACGGTTCTCCCAAAAGGGTCGTAAGCTCCCCTGAACGAATTTTGTGAATTCCGTAGATTCCTTTTGATGAAAACCACTAGAGAAATCAAGAGGTGGAGTGAGGGTGAAGAGGAGAAGTGAGGAGGAGAGAGATAGTTAGATGGTATGAGTCTCTTTTATACAACCCACCCTCGGAAAATACAGTAGTTTCCAGATTATCCATATTTTCTAGGCAAACTTGACTATCCGAAGGTAGTCGGACAATATGGATGCTCCAGATTTGAACTTCTAAAAGTCCCAATCTTGGATTATTCGAGTTTAGCCGAATTGTCTGGGGCCTCCAAAAAACAGAACTCATAGGAATTTAAGGAGACATATGTCATGAACTTTTAGGCTAAGAAATAGTATTTTACCACACATAATATAATCATGAATAAACATGGATAACATGGCATGGCTCAAATTTGCATTTATTTAAAAATTTGCATTTATTTAAAAATTTAGCCTATTACATACGAAAATGGAAATTAATTTGCCATCTCATTTCTAGCATGGGCATTTATATGGAAGTGTATCAAGCTATGTTGCGAGAATCAAGGATATTCATTACATTTTTAACTCAAAAAACTGATGCTCATCTAAGGGTTTGATGAAAATATCGGTGAGCTATTTATCTGTTCTCACATGTGTTAGGCTTATATCTCCCTTGATCTCATGGTTTCTCAAGAATTGGTGGTGAATGTCAATGTGTTTGGATCTTGAGTGTTGAACTAGGTTATTTACTATTTTAATAGCGCTCTCACTATCACACAATAAAGGGATATTGGTGACATTGTTCCCAAAGACTTTCATGTATTGTTTCATCCAAAGGAGCTGAGCACAACAACTAGATGCTACTACATATTTAGTTTCGTCTGTGGATAAAGCTACAAAATTTTGCTTCTTGAAAGACCATGAAACAAGTGATCTTCCAAGGAATGGGCATGTTCTAGAGGTGCTTTTCCTATCCACTTTGGAACCAACATAACTACAGTCTAAATAGCCGATAAGATCAAAGGTTGCGCCTTTCATGTACCAAAGCCCTATGTTTGGAGAATGAACCAAGTATCTCAAGATTCTTTTAACAACAACCAAATTACATTTTTTGGTGTGGCTTGACACCTTGCACACCTGCAAACACTAAGCATGATATTGGGCCTAGATGCACATAAATATAATAAGGTTCTAATCATGGAATGATATACCTTTTTATTGATATTGGTTCCTTTTTGATTTAGATCAAGATGCCCATTGGTCCTCATAGGTTTCTTGATGGTTTAGCATTCTCCATATCAAACTTCTTGAGCATGTCTTTAATGTACTTTGTTTGACCAACAAAGGTGCTTTTATTGAGTTGTTTGATTGGGAATCGAAGAGAGAACTTGAACTCTACCATCATTAACATTTTAAACCTTTTGGTCGTGATCCTACTAAACTCATCACATAAATCATTATCAGTAGAACCAAATATAATGTCATTGACATATATTTGCAAACAAATAAATCACTATTAAAATGGTATGTAAAGAGGGTAGGATTGGCATTGCCTATTTCAAAGCCCTTTTTAGTAGAAAGTCCCTAAGGCATTCATATCATGCTCTAGGTGCTTGCTTAAGCTAATAGAGCACGTTTTGGAGTTTGAACATGTGATTTGGAAGTTTGGGATCTTCAAAATATGGTGGTTGTGCTACATACATCAACTTAGTGATTGTAGGACCGAAAGTAGCGACCAGAGGGGGGGGGTGAATGGGCGCCTTAAAAATTCTTTCGAATCTATGGCCTGTTCCCAATACCCAACACACCTCAAAAATACTATGCAGCAGAAAGTAGACAGTAGGCCTAAGTCTAAAGGTTTCTAACCTAGAAGCAACTGATGATATACAGTGTAAAACTAAAGTGGTGCAACTAGGCAGATAAACAAGTTGTAACAGGCCTATACTTCTCAAAGAAATGATCTAAGTATGTATAAAGTGAAAAGAGAAGTTACTGTCCAAAGTTGTCTCCTGTTCGGGACTTGGCGAAGCCCCCTTCGCACGTCGAAGTCTGCTTCGGAGGTAGGTGTCGGAGTCTGTCCGAAGTGCCGAGGGTATCGGTGACTAGTCTAGTTCGAAGTGTTGAGAAGCGAAGTGTACTTCGGAGCGAAGTAAAATAGTGTCGAAGCCTGGTTCGAAGTGAACTTCGAGGACAGGACTTCGAACACAGATTCGAATCAAGAGCTTCGGAGCGAAGTCAAACAGTGCCGGAGCCTGCTTCGAAGTATGCACTTCGAAGACACAACTTCGAACACAACTTCGAACCGAGAGCTTCGAAGCACAACCTTCGAACAGAAAAACTTCGAACACAACGCACACAAACAGACAACCTTCGAACAAAGAAGCGAAGTCTGTCACGTGACAGAAAATCAAGTTCGAAGCATACACTCTATCTTCAAACAGAGAAAGCTTCGGAAAGAAAATCGAAGGCTGACACACCACAAGAAAATCTAAGCGAAGTCTATCAGAACAGACAAACTTCGAATCCAACTTCGAAACCTAACGAAGTGTGCACTTCGAACAGATAGATTCGGAGTATGCTAGTTCGAAGTGTGCGATGCTGTCCAAACAGGGAGAACTCCGAAGCTAGCAACTTAGACACATAAACGAAGTTAGAAGTCTGAGCGAAGCTTTTAGAGGGGTTCGATCGGACCCTGCCTCACGGAGTTGAGGGGCTTTGCACTGAACCGAGCTTCGCCGGACACACCCAGAAAAAGGTAAAAAACACTGTCGGGTTCGATCAAAAAGCTGGGGAATGGAAGGTGAAAAGCTGCAGCCGAACACTGTAGCTACAGTAAAGTAGTACTACTTGCAACAGCAAGAACTAGTACTACCACCGTGAAGAACACACCCAGCCGAAGAAGCTTCTCCTCAAGAATAAAATCACCAGCTCGTGCCCAAGGCATTAACTTCCAAACCGAACAAGATGCAAGCAATAAATTCACCAGAGACCAAGGATTAAATGCATCCAACAAATTTGAGACAAAATAATGCAAGAACAGGGGAGCACAAGGGCCTGGCGGCGCACACAGGAGAGAGAAGACAGGGGAAAAGAGTGACCCAAAGAGTGGTATTCAATTTCAGCAAAAGGGTAGTCCAAACCCTAGGGATTGGGGTGCTATTTATAGGCAGCCCAACACTAGGAATATTCTACCAGCCCCTTAGGGTTTTTACAGACTCAAAAATACAGAAAATGACTCTACTGCCCTTAGGTATTTTTACAGACACAACTGACTGACTGTGGGCCTAGAGTAACAGATGACATATCCTGAAGCTATTCTTCTGGACAGTCGGATACATAATCAACGGTTGTCAGTTTTACGCCGAAACTGACAAAGCCTCCACCAGCTTTGCACCAGGTACCCGGATTGGGCCGGCCCGACTCCGCAGCTCTCTCAGCCCGGCAATCGCTCACCGCCCGTGTACCTGAGTCAGTCCTGGTCAACAGCCTAGTGGGTCTTCTACTGCTTCTGGCCCATGCACCCGGATTGGGCCAGCACGACTTCGCAGCCTCCTCTGCCCGACAGTCGCTCGCTGCCCGTGTACCTGAGTCACACGCGGCCCATGAAACAGCAGATCTCTTCTCTTCTTCAGTCCTTGTTGACTATCGTTGACAATGACTCATCATTTCTAGAGCCATGAGGCCCACGCTATTCAGCATGGCTCCTCAATCTCCCCCTTGATGAGTGCATTGTCAACACTCCTCTTCTTCAGCTCTTCAACACCTGTGAACCAAATGTGGAAACACGAAAAACAAGATACAAGAAAACAAAGAAGAAGAAAAATAAGGTAAAAGTTTAACCCTAATGACCAAAAGCCAACCAAAAGCAAGAGACGGTCATTATGATTAACCAAAACGTAAAAGCTCAAAATGAGTGCGATTGCAGAATAACAAGGATATTAACAGAGTAAGAACTCCCCCTTAAACTCTGATCCCAAATTTTCTCCCCCTTGTTGACAAGTGAACTCATCAAGCACTCAAAAGAGACACAGACTCCCCCTGAAATGCAACTCCCCCTCAAAATATGCAGTGAATGCAATTGGGGTGCAGGTGGAGTGAAGAAAGCATGCTTCTCAGATATGATTGACTGCAAATACAGTATCTAACAGGTATAGCAAAAGAGATACTGTCCAAGACACATGGCATGATCAGTGCAACAGATGATATCTAAAGAAAGTCATTTAGCACGCATTTTTCAGTTTTGGCAAATAAAAGCATCACCACATTTTCTAGTAAAACAAGCAAGGTAAAGCATGAAATGCAGAAGCTAACTGATGTCTACCAAGATAAGCATTGTTCAAAAACAAAGTGCTTCAGCAAACTTGTTATCCGTTTACAGTTCAGGCTTTTTCATTATCCTTTGTCATTTGTGCCAAGGGTTATTTGCATGTCAAACCTTATGCTAACCGACCAAGTCAAGCCTAGGCCAGAATTGGACCATCAGAAGCTTAAGACATTGATCTCGGCATACACTATACTGTCCTAGTTCATACCAAAGTGCTATGGTAAGCAATCCAGAACAATATAATGCGACAAAGCAAACCCACTTGGATCTTTTCGACTTTAAGCATAAAAAGGAATGGAATTTTCATTCATTTTTGATTTTTATCATTTTATAGTACATTTTCCATGTTAAAGCATAAAGATGTCCAAGTTGCATATCTGCATCTATGTGATGAACTGGCTACAAGGCATGTAACAGATAGCAAAAACACTCAGCCTACGCATGCTAGTTACCAGAAGCAATGGTGATCATTTTTCAGGTTTAAAGCATAAAAGCCATGCATATGACAGATATATCAAGAGAACTGAACCAAAGCATGATCATTGACAAGTAATCAAAAGCATGTACCAGCTAGACTAAGTAAAGCAGTTCAATCATATAACAGAAGCAGGCTCAATTGTGTGATATGTGAATATGTATGATATGAACACACACAAAAAGACTCAAGAAAAGAGTAAAAAGAAAACTGACGTAAAATATCCTAGAAAGGATACACAACACCCAAATCCCCTCGTAAACGCTCAAAGGTAGATTGATCTAGGGGTTTGGTAAAAATGTCAGCCAACTGATGATGGGTATCAACATGAATAAGGTCAATGACACCTTTCTCATATTGATCCCGCAAGAAGTGAAAGCGCACATCAATATGTTTGGTTTTTGAATGGAGACACGGGTTTTTCCCTACACTAATAGCACTCGTGCTGTCGCAAAACAATGGAACCCTGGTAGGAAAGAGCAACCCAAAGTCTCGAAGAGTGGAAATCATCCAAACCATCTGTGAGCAGCAGCTAGCAGCAGCTACATACTCAGCCTCTGTGGTCGAAAGAGCAACTCCAGATTGCTTTCGAGAAGACCAAGATACAAGGGAAGAACCAAGAAACTGGCAAGTACCAGAAGTCGACTTGCGATCCAACCGGCACCCACCAAAGTCGGCGTCCGAAAAGCCAGATAAATCAAGTGATGATGATGCTGAATAATAAAGACCAAGATCAGGCGCATAGGTGAGATACCTGAAAATGCGCTTGACAGCCTGCCTGTGAGACGCGCGTGGTGAAGACTGAAAACGCGCGCAAAGTCCCACGGCGAACTGTATGTCCGGTCTTGTTGCCGTTAAGTACAACAGCGAACCGATCATCCCTCGAAACTCTCTCTCATTGACCTTGACACCGCTCTCGTCCTTGTCCAGACCCCCAGAAGTACCCATCGGGGTCATCTGCGGCTTCAATTCACCACCAAAGTCAAATTTCTTAAGCATATCACGAGTGTACTTACCTTGGTGGATGAAGTTGCCTTCCTTGGTCTGCTTGATCTGGAGCCCTAAGAAATACTTAAGCTCACCCATGAGGCTCATCTCAAACTCACTGTGCATCTGCTCAGAAAATTTCCCTTGACCGCTGTTCCCGAACGTGATATATTCTTTGGAGCTCGGGGGAGTGAGACTGGAGAACCATCTGCGATGTCCCGTCATGTGGCGAGAGCATCCTGAGTCCATGATCCAAACATCCTCCAGTCCCCGGTCCTGCACAATCAATGTCTGTAAGTGGGAGCAAATGGTCCGGCACCAGGTTTAGCAAAAGAGCTAAACCAGTGTCGAGCCATCTGCTCAAAAGATGGAAAGCGAAAACCATCAAAAGAGTTTGGACCAAAACGCGGCTCAAAGCGCGGTCCACGGTTCTTCCTAACCCTACGGCCACGAGGTCCAGAACCGTAGCCAACTCGGTCTGGAACTCTGCCGGAACGAACACCACCAACTGGAGCACGGGCAAGAAAGCCGTCTCCTCTACCACCACCTACACGACGCGGCCTGGCCTCCAGCCTCTCCCCGCGCCGAGGAACACGCAGTCTACCACCCTGCTGGTAGAACTGCACCTGATCACTACGAGCCCTCTCTGCTCTCTCAACCCGCTTCCTCCTGAAGCAAAACTCCGCAAGATGCCCGTCTCTCTGACAATACTCACAATGATAGGTAGGCTTCTTGGGATGTGGTTGAGGCTTGGGGTTCTTGGGCTTGGTAGTGTTTGGTGTGGTCTTCTTGGGCTGAGAGGGTCCAGGAAGAGAGTCTAGAGAAGAGTGGAGGTGTTTGGGCTTAGGAACCCAGACAGGCTTCTTGGGTGGAGCTTTGGGTGGTTCATGGATCACTCCATCCTTGGGCTGACAAGCCTGAGAGGTCTCAGTGGAGTGAGTCTTGGGATACCTCTGCTCTGGAGTCATTTACTCCACTCCACTGCCCGGCTGAGGGCACTCTCAAAATCAGCCTTGGTGTAGGTGTAACCTACTCCAAACCCATCCTTCCTCTTGAACTGCTGGATCATCATGCCAAGCTGTGGCTCTCTGGCACTGATCCAACTCAGGATAGAACGGAGGTAAAAGTTCTCATTCTGAGAATCAGCTAGCTCCTCTCTCAAGGAAGCTAGAACCTCCACCTGAGACAAGCAAGTCTCACACTCACTCTCTACTTGGACAGACTTCCCGGCTTTTAGCTTAATTAACTCCATTCTAAGAGACAGGCAGTTCTCACAAACAGTGGGTGGAACTGACAGTGTCTCAAGCTCTAGCCTAGTCTGGGCAAGCTCAGCTCTCAACCTCTCTAAATCACCCGAATGCTCATTGCCCTTGGATTTCAGCTCAGCTAAGGCAGCTAGATGAGATGGGCAATCAACACAGGGTGCGATGACAGTGGCATGAGCAACTTTCAGCTCCTGCTGAGCGCTTTCAAGCTCAGTGGCCAAAGCGTCCCTCTCATCAACCCTTTCTGTGTACCTGGACTTTAAAGTCGACAGGTCACACAGAAGCACCTCACACTTCAGGCACTCACTGCTATTACCCAAGCAAGGGGAAGAAGATAGACTTTCTATTCTACCGTTGGCCACGGCAAGCTCACTCTCTAGCTCATCTATCCTTTTCTTAGTCCCCCTAAGCAGTTTCTCCCGATATTTCAACTCCTGACGATTACTCTCAAGTAAATCTACAATTTCACGCTCATAAGACGATACCTTGCTATCGTCGTCGTCGGAGTCGTCGGAGGAGCTCTTTTCTTCTCTATCCCCAAGAGCCATGGAGCAGAAGCTCTTGCGGGATCTTCGGCGCTGGTGAGAGCGGCTCTTCGGCTTGTCTCCGAAGCCCATGAAGCAGAGGCCCGCCGGATCATCCTTGTCCTTCCCCTTCTTGATGGTAATCTCCTCATCACTTGAGCTCGATGAAGAGGAAGAAGACGTGGATCTCTTGGAGTAGCTCTTCTCCATCTCGGCGAAGAAGGCCTTGTCGCGCTTCTTGTTCTCTCGCCGGTAGTCCTTCAGGGCCTTCTTGAAGAACCGGGTCTTCGGCTTGCCCTTGGTGAAGGAGGGGCTCTCATGCTTGCCGGAGTCGTGGAAGCTGTTGCCGGTGCCCTTCTTGTATCCACTGCGCTTGGGGCAGTCGGCGATGAAGTGTCCTGGATCACCACATTCAAAGCATCCGGATTTTGTGCCGTGTCTTTTGAACATTCTTTTATCATAGACACGACGCACCCGGTTGTTAAAAAGACACAAATCATCATCTCCCAACAACTCAAGCTGGTCCTCAGTGATAGACATCAAAGAGAACCCAGCACAGCTCACAGCAGAGGGATCGACTGAAGGTGCAGCAAGGGCCAGGGATTTTGATCCAGAGCCAGTGAGATTTGATCTCAACTGGATATCTACCTCAGTGGCCTTTAACTTGCTAAAAAGCTCAGAAATGGTCAAGGTATCGTATGAAGTACTCTCAACGATAGATGATACCTTGATCTCCCAGATCTTTGGATCCAAGGTATGAAGAACCTTGAGCGCCTGCTCATGATCTGAGACTAACTGAGCACCCTCAGCCTTGTTGTCCCGAAGCTTGTTAATGATCGACTGAAAGCGACCAAACAAAGCCTCAACAGATTCACCCGGCTTCTGTGTGAAATTCTCATATTCACGCCGGTAGGTCTGATAGAGCCGAGCCTTGACCTGTGCTGTTCCCTCATGGTGTGCCTTGAGGGTAGCCCAGATCTCTCTCGCAGTGGAGAGATGACTCACTCGCTCAAATTCAGTGGGACCTAAACCAGAAAATAAAATGTTCACAGCCTTACTGTTGCTCAGATGCTGAGCAATGATACCAGCAGTACCTTGCTCAGTAACTGGCAGAATGACAAATGTGGTGTGAACGCAAATGTCCCATATGTCCGAACCCTGGCTCATGAGATAGGCTCGCATGCGAGTCTTCCAATAATTGTAGCCATAGGCTTCCAAGGACGGGACCTTGCCAGGAGTCGTCATAGTCACTACTGGGGTTTAGAACCGGTTAAGGTATGGAAAAACCCTAACCTTGCTCTGATACCACTTGTAGGACCGAAAGTAGCGACCAGAGGGGGGGGTGAATGGGCGCCTTAAAAATTCTTTCGAATCTATGGCCTGTTCCCAATACCCAACACACCTCAAAAATACTATGCAGCAGAAAGTAGACAGTAGGCCTAAGTCTAAAGGTTTCTAACCTAGAAGCAACTGATGATATACAGTGTAAAACTAAAGTGGTGCAACTAGGCAGATAAACAAGTTGTAACAGGCCTATACTTCTCAAAGAAATGATCTAAGTATGTATAAAGTGAAAAGAGAAGTTACTGTCCAAAGTTGTCTCCTGTTCGGGACTTGGCGAAGCCCCCTTCGCACGTCGAAGTCTGCTTCGGAGGTAGGTGTCGGAGTCTGTCCGAAGTGCCGAGGGTATCGGTGACTAGTCTAGTTCGAAGTGTTGAGAAGCGAAGTGTACTTCGGAGCGAAGTAAAATAGTGTCGAAGCCTGGTTCGAAGTGAACTTCGAGGACAGGACTTCGAACACAGATTCGAATCAAGAGCTTCGGAGCGAAGTCAAACAGTGCCGGAGCCTGCTTCGAAGTATGCACTTCGAAGACACAACTTCGAACACAACTTCGAACCGAGAGCTTCGAAGCACAACCTTCGAACAGAAAAACTTCGAACACAACGCACACAAACAGACAACCTTCGAACAAAGAAGCGAAGTCTGTCACGTGACAGAAAATCAAGTTCGAAGCATACACTCTATCTTCAAACAGAGAAAGCTTCGGAAAGAAAATCGAAGGCTGACACACCACAAGAAAATCTAAGCGAAGTCTATCAGAACAGACAAACTTCGAATCCAACTTCGAAACCTAACGAAGTGTGCACTTTGAACAGATAGATTCGGAGTATGCTAGTTCGAAGTGTGCGATGCTGTCCAAACAGGGAGAACTCCGAAGCTAGCAACTTAGACACATAAACGAAGTTAGAAGTCTGAGCGAAGCTTTTAGAGGGGTTCGATCGGACCCTGCCTCACGGAGTTGAGGGGCTTTGCACTGAACCGAGCTTCGCCGGACACACCCAGAAAAAGGTAAAAAACACTGTCGGGTTCGATCAAAAAGCTGGGGAATGGAAGGTGAAAAGCTGCAGCCGAACACTGTAGCTACAGTAAAGCAGTACTACTTGCAACAGCAAGAACTAGTACTACCACCGTGAAGAACACACCCAGCCGAAGAAGCTTCTCCTCAAGAATAAAATCACCAGCTCGTGCCCAAGGCATTAACTTCCAAACCGAACAAGATGCAAGCAATAAATTCACCAGAGACCAAGGATTAAATGCATCCAACAAATTTGAGACAAAATAATGCAAGAACAGGGGAGCACAAGGGCCTGGCGGCGCACACAGGAGAGAGAAGACAGGGGAAAAGAGTGACCCAAAGAGTGGTATTCAATTTCAGCAAAAGGGTAGTCCAAACCCTAGGGATTGGGGTGCTATTTATAGGCAGCCCAACACTAGGAATATTCTACCAGCCCCTTAGGGTTTTTACAGACTCAAAAATACAGAAAATGACTCTACTGCCCTTAGGTATTTTTACAGACACAACTGACTGACTGTGGGCCTAGAGTAACAGATGACATATCCTGAAGCTATTCTTCTGGACAGTCGGATACATAATCAACGGTTGTCAGTTTTACGCCGAAACTGACAAAGCCTCCACCAGCTTTGCACCAGGTACCCGGATTGGGCCGGCCCGACTCCGCAGCTCTCTCAGCCCGGCAATCGCTCACCGCCCGTGTACCTGAGTCAGTCCTGGTCAACAGCCTAGTGGGTCTTCTACTGCTTCTGGCCCATGCACCCGGATTGGGCCAGCACGACTTCGCAGCCTCCTCTGCCCGACAGTCGCTCGCTGCCCGTGTACCTGAGTCACACGCGGCCCATGAAACAGCAGATCTCTTCTCTTCTTCAGTCCTTGTTGACTATCGTTGACAATGACTCATCATTTCTAGAGCCATGAGGCCCACGCTATTCAGCATGGCTCCTCAGTGATTGGATCATTTAGAGAAGCAGTTTTCACATCCATGTGGTGAAGCTTAAAATCATGGTGAGTAGCAAAGGCCAATAATATACGAATAGATTCTAGCCTAGCAATAGGTGCATATGTTTCACCAAAATCCAAGCCTTCAATTTGTGTGAAGCCTTATGCCACCAATCTAGCTTTATTCCTCAAGACCACACTATGATCATCTGATCATCTTGTTTATTGTGGAACACCCATTTTGTGTCAACCACGTTCTAATTTGGTCTTTCTACTAATGTCCACACTGTTGGCGTAAAAGATTACGCTAACAGGTTTCTGTAGAAAAGAAACTAACAAACGAAGTGTTTGCGAAGCAAACTGTTCTAAGCCTCCGAAAGGATAATAACTTAGAATAGTTCGAAAGTGTGTATTGATTCACTTGTAATCGGTCCTCATTACAGGGTAAAATGGGGGGTATTTATAGGCCTAAACATTAAGGAAAAGACCTATTTACCCCTCTATTACAACCGACATTAAGGAAACTATTCGGTTTCCTTAATAGGGCTAAAATGGTAAAAGACTAATCTAATAGGATAGAAGATAAGTCTTCCATCTTAGCTGGCAGAAAAGATCCTGAAGGACTTTGGTTCGAAGACATACTTCGAACCAATGCCTGCCTTCGGGCTTCGAACCAGGTTCCATACACCTTCGAAGATGGATTTCGGACAATCTTCGAATTGGTCGGCTGTCTTCATGCTGCTTTGGCAATAACCCTGAAGATGAGATATTTTCCCCCAACAGTAGCCCCTCGAATACGCTTCTCCGTTCGACCTGTAACGTTAGGAGAGCAGTATACGGAAAGAAAAGATAACCAATCATAGGGGTTATTGATTTTTGTTTTATCTTCGAAATACATGAAGATATGAACTTCGAATCAGTCATAAGGTAATTACTTTTCGAACTATCTTAGAACTGATTCAAGAAGTTCGAAAGTCTTTTAGACTTAGAAAATATAGCCGTTAGTTTCTGTTTCTAACGGAGTTATACGAAGCGTTATTTTCGGAGGAAAATAACAGGCGGGAATGTGAAAGGGCAGAGCTCAAACGGTAACAAACGGAAAGTTAGACTATAAATAAAGAACTCCAGAACTTACTCGATTACCTTTTCACTGCTTGCTCCCAGTCAAAAGCCTTTTGAGTTCTTGAGTTCTTGAGCCCTAGCTTTCGAGTTCTTGAGTCCTAGTCCCCACTCTCTCAGATCGATCCAGCGATTGCGATGGCGAAGACCAAAGGCTCTGCACCTCCTTCGACCTTGGCTCGTCAACAAGCGGCTGCGGCAGCGGCAGCGGCAACAGTGGCGGCGACGCCTTCGATGCAGGCGACAACTTCCATGGCGGCAAAGGGAAAAAATCCCCAAATCGCCGATGATCAAGGTCTGTGCCATCCATCGACCAAATATCTGGACCAATCCTTTGAATTAGGACATTCAACCTGCAAAAGAGAGTCCCTGGCAATGGCAGCAGGAGGAAATATAGGTGCAGGAGTTATGATTCGAAAACCAGGGAAAGAAGCAATCCCATCACCAAGACCCGGAGAAGTCGTAGTGTTCGAAGCTTTTTTCGAAGCAGGCTTGGGCCTCCCTGCTGTAGATTTCTTGGCTGAAGTCCTTGACTTGTTTCATGTAACCCTCCCCCAGCTGTCTCCGAATGCTGTAGCTAGATTAGCTATCTTCGAGTGGGCTCTAAGAGCCGAAGGTTGTGAGGGGAGGGCTGAAATCTTCGCAGCATTGCATAGAGCAACTTGTCAGCCGAAGACCTTCGTAGGCTCCGGAGGTGAAAAAGTAGTGGTTGCCTTCGGAAGCATCAATTTCAGGCTTCGAGATGAATACGCCCTGCGATTCCCTGCTAAGGCCATCAATGCTAGATGGTATACTGATTGGGTGCTGAAATGGTTCTATGCCGAAGTTGGGGCAAGCAATCCTCTGGCCGGACCTCTTAAAGAAATCCAGTTCCGAAAAGAAGCTTTGGTGCGTCCTGACGAAGGTCAATTTGAAGCCCGTCTGAACTTGCTTGAGAAAGTTAGCCGAAGACTCAGTATGCGGGATTTGGCCGAAGAATTCATCGGTCTTCAAATTCCTCCGTTGATGGCTAACTGGCCTATTATCTTCGAAGATGATTCCGAAGGTGGCCTTCGTAGAATTAACTTGACTTCAAGTCCTACAGGTAACTTCGAAACCAACATGCATAATACATATTTACTTCGAAGAAAGATTAACTTGAATTATTTTTTAGCTTCTTCAGCCCCTATTACTTCAGAGCAAATTGTAAGGGCTTCGGAGAAGATTCTGGGTGCTCCAACTCCGTCAGAAAAAGAATGGCGAATCAAATTAGTCGGAAATTGGGAGCGATTTAACAGAGTATGGGGAATGCTGAAACTCACTCCTCCCCCTCTGATGGATTGGGCACCTTTGGAGAAAGGGCTTCAAAAAAGAAAAGCCGAAGCTGGAACTTCAAGTTCAGCAAAAACTCCGGTGAAGAGGGTGGCTCGGAAGCCGAAGAACCTCGCACCTTTAGATCCTATACCTTCGAGCTCCAGAGCTTCCGTTTCCGATTCCCAAGAAGAAGTGGAAAGGTTGCTTGTGCGCCTACTGGAAGAGAATGAAACTCAAAGGGCCGCACAAACCGGAGTACCTACGAACGTACCGAAGTCCGGAGAAAATGTTGATCAACCAAGGACTTCGGTAGTTCAAGAAGATGTAGCTCAGGACGAAGTTCCTGTGGATGAAAGTGGGGTCGAAGTCACTATGGCTTTGATTTCCGAAGAAGCAGCGAGGACTACCCAGGACGATGCTCCTGCAGTCCATGATTCAACGGCTGATTCAGATGAAGAATTAGCTTTCGATCCACCAATCAGTCCGACAACGACTCCTCCACGGGCTGCCGAAGGTAGAAATCGAAGAACTTTTGTATTTATTTGAATTTTTATACTATGTATAATACTTTTGATTGTTTTGCAGAACCCACTCCTATGGAAGACACTACTACAAAGCGACACTGTAGCGGCGGGCAAAATCGACCTATAGTGGCGGGCATCCAGTCCGCCACTGCTCTAACGCCACTGCTATCGCTGGTTAGCAGTGGCGGTCAGAGCGCCCGCCACTGCTGTGTTAACATCAGTGGCGGGCGTGCTGACATCATCTGCCCGCCACTGCCGTTATCAATAGCAGTGGCGGGCAGATGATGTCAGCACGCCCGCCACCACTATGTCAACAGCAGTGGCGGGCGCGCTGACCTCGTCTGCTCGCCACTGCCGTTATCAATAGCAGTGGCGGGCAGATGATGTCAGCACGCCCGCCACTGCTGTGTATAAGCCATAACACAGAATGCTGTGATCCCACAAACCAAAACACAGAAATTATATGCTTCACACAGCCATCCACATACACAGCAGCAAAACATCCACATATCCACATATCCACATATCCACATACACAGCAGCAAAACATCCACATATCCACATACACATCCACAACAACAACACATCAACACAACAACCATCAATCTCATCAATTTTCAAAAATTCACAATATTTACATTCTTCCGGTTTTTGTTTCGCAATAACCATCCATCAACACAATTCATTGTTTCACAAATACATGCTCATGCGGTTTATGTTTTCTTGGAAGGCTAACTCATATCTTAATTGGTTCGCCTTTTCATTCTTCCGGCCCAATCATACAAAGTTGGATGCTTGGCCACTTCACTCTCAGGATCGAAAAATACTCCAAGCTCATGAAGAATCTCATGCATCGTGAAGCGGCACATCCTTGATACGATTTCGTACATTTGTGATTCAGAGAGTTGGCTCTTCTCGGCAACGGTTGATGGACCTGACGCCTGCATACGTAAAATATAAGTACATACGCTGCAAGTTATATTAGATTAACACACAAGAAATCAACTTACTTCTTTAGTATCCTCAGATACTGTCCGCCCAAACTTTCCTAAGTTGTTGCTCATGAAATCACAAGTATAGTAGCCACAATGCACGGAACCAAGAGATTGTTTGTGACACTTCAAAATAGACAAAGTTAGAACGATATATAGTTTGGCTTTATCAATTGAATTAACAAATTTAAAAATATAATATTACCGGAAAGTTGGTTCTGATAAGCATTTCTTTCGGCCTCTGTGGATCATGTGGGCCACCTAACTTTTCCACGTAGTATCTATGTGCACTCTGAATAACATTTAATATATCTTGATATTCTTTTTTGGGTTTGTCGAGCGAGTCGAGCACATAAACCCTTGAGCTTTTTGGGTATATCAGAAGTGCAATCCAATGATCACTATCGAAAGAAGTAATATATGATTATGTTAGTTTCATAATCGATAAAACGTGTTTAAGTGGATATAGTGGGTATACTTACTTAAAGTTATATGCCCCACATATAATTTCTCTGTCCTTCCATTGATACATGCACCGCGCAATATACAACGCGGCACAACTCCTTTTGTTCTTCTTAAGTTTGTCTTCGTCTTTATTGAACATCTTTCTTTGAAATTTTTTCTTACCCGCAGTCCAGTACTTGCTATCATTCTGGTTTAGTGTCGGGTTCAGCGCACTTTGGCTTATTAATGACGGGTTTAGGTACCCATACAATTTAGACTCGTCACCGCGTGAATTACAACTGCATATGTTATAAAACAATAGTCAATATAAGACATTATTTATTTTTTCTTTGTATTGACAAAGTATAAAGTACTTACATGCACCAGAGCATCATGCTTGTGATGTCGGTTCGCTTCAGACGAAACATCCGATGGAAGTCGTCGAAAAATAGTGCAAGCTTAAACTCTGGGCAGTTGAATATTTCTTGTGGAACCGTCAGTTCTATTTGTGTTACACCTAACGAAGACGCTTCGAGGTACCAGTCATGAAATGTTTTCATCGCCCAAGGCATACAATTAAGTACTCCTTGGGGTAATAATGGTTTGTGTTGGACCGGAAACGGCGACCAGAGGGGGGGTGAATGGGAGCTTTTAAAATTTCGGGCTAAAAACTTAGCCTTCGGTTCTGTTCTGTCTTCTGCGGAACAGGCTTCGAACACAGCCTTCGACGGTCTGGTTCGGAGGTACTTCGACACCTTCGAACACAGGCTTCGGAGGAGCAAAAGTTCGAAGCCAAGAAGACTTCGCTCCACTAACAACCCTCGAAAACCAACTCTGCTAAGTCAGTGCAGGCTCCGCACACAGGGTGCTTCGAGCAGGCTTCGCACTTCACCCTTCGCAAGAGTGGACAGCCCTCTGAGGACTTCGACTAAATACTTAGCGACAGCAACTGGTGCTGGGCTTCGTACGCGACGGTCTACACGCACACGCAAATGGACTATGCTAAGGGCTTCGACACAAGAAGCACTACGGGAAAAGATCAGGGCTTCGCTAGTAAGCAGCGAGGTCTTACCTCGTGTTACACAGAGCGACAGCACACTGACAAAACACACCTCGCACGAAAAACAACCTTCGCCTCAACAGGCTTCGGCGCACTAAACTAGCGAAGTATGCAACGCGAGCTCAAGCAAAAAGCACAAGACAAACAGGGCTTCGCCGCTTGAACAAGGAACACTGAAATGAACTCAGGATGTATTCAATCGAAGTGTGGCTACAGGAGCTCAACAGTAAATGCTCAAAGTGTTAAATGTTACCTACCGAGCCCCCATATTTATAGCCCATGGATTCATCCTAAGGAAGTGACTACTTTACCCCTAGGGTTTACATCCATTTTGTCTCTACAGAACTAAGGGGTACAAAAGGTAGTCCACCTTTATTTTGGAGGCTTCTCTGTCAGCTGCAGAGGGGACAGTGTCAGCCTTTTTCAGAACAGACAGTGTCAGCCTTTACAGTGTTGACTTCTGGAACCTCCCTTCGCACGCGAGGGGTGCGGAAGCTTCGGCGAGAAGCCTGCAGCCTGTTGGCCTTCGCTCCGCCGAAGATGACCTTCGATACAGTGACGGTTTTAAGCCGAAGCCGTCAAAGCCCCTTGGGCCTTCGCACCACCACCTCCGGAGTGGATCACCACGGCTTCGCAGCTACTCCGAGCTCGAACACCGTCCGTCGTGTACCGAAGCCATGCATGGCCGAAGCACCTCAAGTCAACCTCACTCCGAAGCCCACCTTCGGAGTACCACCCTTCGAAGTCCCTCCTTCGTCCAAGGCCTTCGCATGAAGCATTCCATGAGCACTCCGTCGCAGTGCCTCTCCCCGAGCACACTCCTCGACGAGCCTCACCCGGACCATGCCTTCGATGCACCTCGACTTCTGAGACCTTCGTTGGGCCACCTTCGAGTGTCTCCCTCCGGAGCACACTTCGAACACCTTGCCTCCGCAGAGGACTTGGTCCACCAACTCCGAAGTCACTCCATTCGGAGTACCTTCGAAGTGCCTCACCTCCGAGGACTTTGTCTCGGAGTACCTTCAGCCGGAGCCACGCTCCGCACTCTCTGCCTTCACCTGGCATGCCTCGACCCGAGGACCGACCCGGACCACCTTCGCAGCCACCGTGACGGAGCTCCCTGCTCCCTTGGCATCAAACCACCCGCTTGACCCAAGTTCACCTGGCTCGAACCCTGTCCGTCGCCTCCGAAGTCCCTGCGCACCACAGACAAGCAGACAAGTGTATCCAGTACTCCGGAGACCTCTCCGGGTTAGCCACCTCCGGCACACACTCCGGTGTACCGCCCAAAGTACCGAAGCCTTCGGTACAAACCCAGTCATCGCGTACTGCCGGACCCCTCCGACAAGTACACTCCGCTGCAACAGCTGCAGCAACCACACACCGAACACCCTTCGGTGACACACCTCCGAACACCCTTCGGAGGACCACCTCCGAAGCCCCTCCGGAGGTACCCTTCGAACAGAGGGTAAAAGTCTGTCAATCACTCATCACAAAACACCGAAACCACCCTTGGTTTCTCAGTTTGCCTGGTTCGTATTCGATATAATCCTCGTCTCCGTAGGTCCTCTTATCAACAGAAAGTGAGCCCGCATGCTTTTGTACTGGAGCCTTTATGGGAGCCGCTTCGGGCATAGAACGTGTTTGCCCCAAAGTATTAAAAAATTTATGCATTTCAGATTTCAGCGCAGAACACTGCCCAGCTTGAACAGTTATCTTGTGGATTGCTGGCTTTGGGCATGCATCTTGTTTTTCAGGCTCGGCAGCAACTAGCACTGGCACTTGAGGATCAGCCGGAACTAGCACTTGAGGCTCAGTCGGAACTAGCACTGGCATTTGATCTGGCTCTGGCACATTTGTGTTGGGCTCATCAGTGGGCTCAAGCACTGGCACTAGCTTTGTCACTTGAGGATCAGAAGTCACTTTCGATTCTATCACTTCTGCCACTTTATTGGGCACTGGCTCTTCCTCTGCCTTTTCCTCTATTTCACGCTCATCAACAGGTGATAATGATCCTATATTTTGCACATCCTGAGATGAAAGATATGCGGGGGATTGTGATGAGACAATAGGTGATTACTCTGAGAACTTGTCTGCAGTAATTGATATCTCGGCTCGCCCATAGGACAAAGTTATTTAGAGCATCTCCGATTGTCTCAATCCCCTCATCAGGCATTGGAAGATCCAAGGGGTCATTAATAAATCTGTCGTTGGTGATCTCATTGACCTGAACCTTGGTATAGTCAGCAGGAATAGGCCGATTGTGAAATAAATCCCCAGGCATAGCAATGCCTCGTGCCAGCCTCTTGGGAATGCCCTTTGCGCCCTATCGGTACATGCAGGCTGCAGGGTGTGTCCTCTTTAATATAATTTACAGGAAATTTGTCTTGTACTGAGCCAACACTGCTTGGTACGTCGAGTCGTACCTCTGGCACAATTATTTGTCCAGCTGCAGCCTGCATTATGTTTGGATTCTCGTTAATAAATTCAAAAAAGTGTCGCTCCCACTCTGCACGGCGCTCTGCGGCGTCGTCTGTGCGTGCTTGACGCTTCTTGTATGTGGCACCCTCCTGTTTCTTGAAAGTATTTTTTCCAGGGTGCTATAGA